>JAODAL010029159.1:0-52088 GCA_025379985.1 Phyllomedusa bahiana | reverse complement strand
CCCCTACTACGAACCTCTGCTCCCCTCCCTGCCCTTTCTCCCCTGTCCCCGACTACGCCCCCCGATTAGTTTCGTCCCACGCTGTCCCCGGGCCCCCGCCATCCAAAAGTCACTCGGGGTAACGACCTGGTAGCCTCACCCCGCAGCAATCCATCCCCTTTGCGGCGGGCTCGGTTTAAAACCCGGGGGGCTACTTAGACTCCTTTCCCGGGCGTGGCTTAGCTATCATCGCTTGCATTGGCCCACGCTCCACCCCTTTTCCGTTAACAATGGGGGATCACGTTTTTCACTGCAGGCCAGTTACAGTGGGGGTGGGAGAGCCAGGGCTTTTTTTTCGTCACTTTTAAACACCGGGGTTCACTAGCATGGCCGAGTTACAGGGGGGTGGGTGAGACCAGGCTGGCATCCTCATCTTTTTGACAGGGCAAAAATGCCCTTGGGCGCAGCAACGAAAACAGTCGTCTAAGCAGAGTGCAAGGGAAGGTTTGAGCTAAGACCTCAGCCTTCCCAGTACCATCAAGACCGGGTAGTGCTTGAGAAATTTCTGCCTACGAGAGCGTTGCCCCTCCAATGAGTGCACCAATTGAGTTTTCCTTTTGGAAACTGGGGTTGACGCTCCCCGCCACCCGGGTCCCCTTTTTCTTAGCTTTCTTTTTCTCGTTTTACTCAAGGGGTTTGGAGCAATTGCCCCTCTGTTTTTTGGGGGGCAAATGTCTCCAACTCCATCCCCCTCTAAAATAACCACATCTTTTTTTCCTGTACCTTAAGTCTTCCTTTCCCTTTCCTTTTACAATTCAGGGGAAATTTTTTGTATCACTATTTTTTACAGAAATTTTTTTTTAGTATTTTAATTCAGAAAAAACATTTTTAAAATATGATGGAACCCCCACGTCTTTTTTTTTTCTCTTTTTTTAATTTTATTAAAGGGGTTGTCTCATACGGGGAATGCAAAAGCTATGTTAAAGCTTTTGCAAAAACAAGTCATTTTTCAAAAGTGCCCAAATAACAGGCCTATTTTCCCTTTTTTTTGACAGCACTATGCCCCATAAAATTCAGAACAGACCCTTTGGTCATCTGACAATTGTGAAGAACAAATTTCCCCCCGTTAGAAACCAAATTTTTTTTTAATAGGGCCTGTATAAGCGTATTTCACAGCAACACCCCAAAAAATTCAAAACATACCCCTTTTGGGCCTCTTGACAATTGTGAAGAACAAATGTATGTAAAAAACCCCATTTTTTAAAATAGGACCTGTAGTATAGCTGTATTTTTTATAGCAAAATCATCCAAAAAATTAAAAAAATGACTTCTCAGCCACTGTTAGAAAAATTGGGAGGGAAAAGCCACTTAGGGAACCCCAAATTTTTTTTTCCAAAGGAAACTTTTTATACTGTACTCACAGCACCTGCCCCAAAACCATTGACTTGCGAAAATTTTTTTAAAAAGAAGGATAAATGGAATATGTTTTTTCATTAAACTGTTACAATTTTTTGTCTTTTTTTTTCAGTTCCTCACCACAAAAACAGCAAAATGAAACCTTTTGGAATGAGAATAAAAATTGCAGTAGGAAATGATCATTTAAAAAAAAATTTTAAGGGAAACCCTTTCTTTTGGAAAACGGAATGTGAAGTAGGACCAGCAACTAACGGTGACCTCCCGCAATTTTGGGGCCAAAAACATCATCAAGATCCACACCTGATTCATCTTTTTGGGAAACGGAATGTGAAGTAAAAACCAGCAACTAATCGGTGACCCGCAATTTTGGGGGACAAATCATCAGAGATCCATGCCTGATTCAAACCTTGAGAAAGTCAAACGATCCACAATATCAGTGGAAAGCCGAAGGCGTTTGTTTTGTAATGACTCCCCAGCCAGGCCCGAAGGTCCCCCTTCAGATATGACACTGGCTGCTGGGCAGGAAAAACACCTCTATGGCATGGCGAGAGAGCTCGGGCCATTTATCCATTTTGGATACCCAGAAGTCGATTGGGTCCGGAACATAACCAAAAACAAACGGTGTTTGAAACACAGATAGTTAAACACCACGATCTTAAGCCGTTTCTTGGGGTTTGTATGTGTGCCCTGCATTACATGCGTTGGTGAGGTGATAAATAAAGATTGCCAGAGGTCACCCATTAGGCTTCTGCCACAATGCTCGCTGCTGCTGCCGCCGCTGCGGCTGCCTGGCACTCTACTACTGTCATGTTGCGGATGTTGTTCCACCGTGACATTTGAAGAACGTGAAGCAGACGCAACAGATGTCTCCAGTTGATCAATCAGCACGGTCTCCAAATCCTGCATTTTACTCTCTATTTTGGTGGGTGGAAGGAAAGTGCTGAGTTTTGCTTTGTACCGGGGATTGAGGAGGGTGACCACCCAGTAACTCTTGTTCAGTTTGATGGCCTTAATACGAGGATCATGTTGGAGGAAATGGAGAATCCAAGCACTCATGTGAGAGATGGAGCCTTGATTTCCCAAGCCTCTGGGTCGAGTGGCACTAGCAAACTGATCTTCCTCATCTTCCTCCTCCGCCTCAAATCCGTGCCAACCTCTTTCCAAGGCAGGGACATCGGTAACGTCGGTGTCCAGGAATACCTCATCCTCCTCCTCCATCTCAGCTTCAACACAGCCCTGACTTGCCTCAGATGCTGTACCCTGAGAGCTGAGGCGCCGCCTTGCACTAGCCCTGGACCCCGAACCACTGCCTAATGAAGACCGATAAAGTTGTGAAACTGTCGGGCCTTCTTGATTCGAAGGAGGGAAAGGCTCTGTGTCCGCATCTGTGTCCGTCTCCTCCTCCGTCGCTGGTGAGACCTGCTGTTTCAGAGTGTCCAATGATTGTTCCAGAACTAAGATCAACACAATGCTCATGCTGACAAGGGCATTGTCCGCACTGACCATTTTGCTGGATTCATCAAAACTGGCAAGGATGGTACAGAGCTCTTTCAGCTGCCTCCACTCTCGGTGGCTCAACACCCCGAGGTCCGCACCGCTGCTTGTCAGGCCATGTGTCACTTCATACTGCGTAATGGCATTGCGCTGCTGCCACAATCGCTGGAGCATGTGGAGGGTGGAATTCCAGCGTGTTGCCACGTCAACAATAAGACGGTTGACGGGGAGGCCAAGCTGACGCTGTAACGCAGCCAGCCGGGATGAAGCAGGGTGCGAATGGTGGAAGTGTGAGCTCAGACCTCGAGCCTTCCTCAGCAGGCAGTCCAGACCCGGGTAGCGCTTTAGAAATTTCTGGACGACGAGGTTCTTGACGTGTGCCAGGCAAGGAATGTGCTCCAGCCTACTGATCTTAAGGGCGGCCAGGAGATTTCGACCGTTATCGCACACCACCTTGCCTGGCACAAGGTTCTTGTCACCCAGCCAGTGCTCGGTCTCGTTGCGAAGAGCCGTCCACAGCTCCTGACCTGTGTGTTGACGGTCTCCAAGACAGATTAATTTCAACACAGCCTGGTTTCTCAGGGCACGTGATGCTACCAGTGGACCTTGGGTGAAAGAAACCTGCACCATCCCTGCGGTGTTGAAGAGCGAGCGGCGAGCCACCGTCACCACCAGAGACATCCACCCAAGTCACCCAGTGAGCTGTCACAGAGATATAGCGGCCTTGGCCGTGCTTACTAGTACATGTATCGGTGGTGAGATGGACTTTGCCGGACACAGATGCAGACAACGCGCTTGAGATTTTAGATGACACGTGGCTGGCCAGGGCAGGGATGGCTTTTCTGGCAAATAAATGCCTGCTCGGCATCTGGTATTGGGGGCAGGCAAGGGCCATGACGTAGCGGAACCCATCTGTGTCCACCAGACGGAAAGGCAACATTTCCAAGGCCAAAAGCCTGGCAATGCCGACATTCAGGCTTTGGGCTTTGTGGTGGTTTGGGTTAAAGTGTTTCTTATGCTCCCAAACCTGGTAGACAGAAGGCTGGCTGCTAGACTGGCCACTGTACGGCGTGCAGGTGAAACTGGTGGAAGGAGAAGGTGTAGGATGGGTCGCTGGCGGTGGTGGTTGTTCTCGGGCGATGGGGGAGGATGAAGCGGAGGCTGATCCTTGATCATAACGCTGAGAGACATGGGAAGCTGAGGAATACTTGGTCTTGGAAGTGGCGGAGGAGGAGGAGGTGGAGACAGAGGGTGTGACAGTGGATGAAAGCCCTGGATCGGTGTGGCCTTTTTTTCGCCAAGTGCTCCTTCCATTTCAACTCATCCATTCGATGCATGTGACTAGACATGTTGGTGGTGGTTAAACACCTAAGATTCTTCCCTCTACTGTTGCGTCTACGGCAAAGGCGGCATATGACATCGCTGGGCGAATCAAAGGCTTGATCGAAAAAGGCCAAGGCTTGGGAGGTCCTGGACCTTTTCGACGGCGATAAGCGAGGAGCGGTGTTTCCGCTGATCATGGCTGGCGGAATAATCTCAGCGGACTTGTGCGACCACCCTCTCCCTTTTTGAGGCGGGACCCATACTGACTCAACCCCATCGTCTTCCTCCTCATCCAGTGATGAAGCGCTCGCAAGCAAATTCTGCTGAAAAGACCACGTTGAATCCGCAATGTCGTCATCATCATCATCAACACAGGTGACTTCCTCATCCTGACATTCTGCATCCTGGATCTGCGGGCTACAAGCAACAGGCACTGCAAGGCGTTGCCGATCGCCTGGGATTTTTTGCCGATTGACCGGCTTCCTTCCCCTCCTCTGATGGCATCAGCGATTGGGCGTCAGAACAGACAAAATCATCCTCTTTGGCCTCTTGATCTTTTGAAATGCCTTCTGACCCCAACCGCATTTTGTCATCAAAGAGATCTTCAGAAAATGGATTATCTACAGTGGTGGGTACATGAGTTGACATTTGGGCTGCCCTCGCTTCATGTTGGACGGATGCTGACGATAATGATGATGACATATGTGGCCGTGACTGGGAGGACGAGGAGGTAAGACTGCTGGATACAGGTTGCATTAACCACTGAACAACAGATTGGCGATGCTGTTTGTTACTGAGATTCACAGGGCACTAACCCAGCAATGACAGGCCTGACAGTCCTGCAACCGACGATACGCTGGCTTGCGTGTTGTCGCCAGTACTGGAAGGAGCACCTTCTCTCGTACCTCTACCTCCATGTCTTACACCCCTCTTTGCTCGCTTACCACCTACAGTTCACTCCATGTTCAGAAAGATTTAAAAAGGTATGGAAGAGTTTTTGACAGTCTCCTATTGATAGATGGCAAATCATAGCTATTCTTAAATCCCTCTAGTTTCCAACAGCCAACTAGGATTAGAAACAGAATTGTTTCTATCAAATATCTGTGAAAGGCGGTCTTGTGGAAGAACTGTAACAACCAAAAACAACAGTGTTCTTTCCTTCAGTCCCTAAAAATTTACAACTGCCCAGTAGGACTAGCAATTGATATTTTCAACAAACTATCTTTACAAATGCACGATTACGCCAATCTGAGATGCACTGAGTGAAATAGAAGTATTAAAAAAGTTATATGGATTAATATGGCGGCCTTCGCACCACTGACTACAGGCGTAATTTACTATCAAATATGTATAACACAATATGCGTATAACTGAGCTCTTTGCGCCAAACTGAGACGCACAGACTGTAATAAGAGTACCGTATTTTTCGGACTATAAGGCGCACCGGACTATAAGGCGCATTAACATTGAGCGCATTAACATTGAGCGCCGTTCATATATAAGGCCCCCCGGACTATAAGGCGCACCGGACTATAAGGCGCGGCGCATTAAAATGAAACAAAGTTCAGAGCGAAAGCCAAACTTTATTCAACACTTTCACAATAACTCTCAACTTGTAAGTTGTAACAAAAATCAAAAACACTTACAGTACTTTTTCAGTTCATTCACCCCCCACAAATCCATAAATTTTCCCTTCATCTTCATGTCAGAGTTAAACAGTTGCACAATTCTGCATCAAGCATTCTCCGGGTCCCCCTCATCATTATCTGAGTCAGTCCCCGTTGCGCTGCTTAGCTCTTCAGGATGATTCCAGCCTTCTTGAAAGCTCGGATGATACTGGGGGCTATACCTTCTCCCAGGCATCCACATCCACTTGCAGATAGTGGAAATAACTGGCACGGCGTTGCCTCCCTGTTTGGTAAATGTGTGGTCACCTTCTGTCATCCAATTCTCCCATGCAGCTCGCAATTTAACCTTAAATCCCCTGTTGACACCAATATCTAGCGGCTGGAGCTCTTTGGTTAATCCACCCGAATGACAGCAAGCAGTGAATTTGTTTTCTTCATTTGGGCTTTGACATTACGGTCAAATGGGCACGCAGGAGTCACAGACCAATAGGATGGGATTTGGTGAAAAAATTCCATCCGGTCTCTTGACATAGACCTCCCTCAGCCACTCACTCATCTTCTCCTCGTCTATCCAGCCCTTTGGGTTAGCCTTGATTAATGACACCACTGGAAACTGTTCTTTGGAAAAGTCTTCCTCTTAAAAATACCATGGGTGTTAGTTTCTGGCCATTAGCCTGACAGGCGAGAACCACAGTGAAAGGGACTTCTCCATGTCCTGTGGTACGTTAGAGACCGTACTGGTCCTTTTTCTAAACAGGACGTTGTAAAAGGGATATCAAAAGTAGGGGGACCTCATCCATGTTAGTGATGTTTTTCTGGCTGGATATTCTTTTTCACTTATCTTGGCTCTGCATTGGGTGCGGAAAATGGCCAGCTTCTCTTCATAATCCTTTGGCAGCTGTGGCAGACAGTAGTTCTGGTGCGGATGGAGAGATTACGCCTTTTCATGAAACGAAAGCACCATAAAGGGACCACCTGAAAGTCTTGATCTCCAGTTCGCGTGCTAATGCTGTGGCTTTGAGTCTAATAGAGACAGTGGAGACGCTTCTGCTGCGCTTCTCTGTTCAAAACCCACTGTTCTAGTTTGTCCTCAGATGTGGCCACCTTGCTTTGTTTCCTCTAAAACCAGTTTGGTCTTCTTTACCTGGCGCAGGGCATCTTCTTGTTTCCCCACTTACGCACCATTGATTCATTAATTTTTGAATTCTCTGGCAGCTGCTCTATTTCCATGCTCTATTGCATGACTTATAGCTTTAAGCTTAAAATCACATCATAAGCATGTCTCTTAACAGGAGGCATTTTTCGGGTAGTGGGTATAAAAAAATTACAGTACGGTATTTAATGCACAGACAATGTTGAAAAACAGATATCTGCACACAGAGCTGTACGTATCAACGCACGTAGTGCCTTCTGACTATGGTAGCCATATAGGGCCCTTCTTCATTTATTTCATGCCGTATTGGGCCGCCGCGGATTGGCAGCCGCAATACGGGCCGATTTACAATGGTCCTGCCACTTATTGTGCCATTATTTCGCGACGGAATCACCCGCTGTAAAGAATAGGTTGTAAATCCGGCGCGAAATACGCGCCAGTGGCACTTATTTGCAACTGATTTGTAACTGATTTCGGAACGTATTTACTATTGTAAATCAGTTGCAAATCAGTTACAAATCAGTGTCACTAAATTAGCTGTAAATACGTTCTGAAACAAAGAACTGAAAACTGAAAACTGAAAGTGAAGAATTGATTCATATATAAGGCGCACCGGACTATAAGGCGCACTTTCGATTTCTGAGAAAATCTTAGGCTATTATGTGCGCCTTATAGTCCGAAAAAATACGGTATATAAATATAAGATGGATTAATATGGCAGTCTTTGCACCACTGACTACAAGCGTAATTTACTAGGAAATATGTATAATATGCGTACAACTGAACTCTTTGCACAAAACTGAGACGCACGGACTGCAGTAAAAGTATTTAAATATTTTATGGATTAATATGGCAGCCTTCGCACCACTGACTACAGGCGTAATTTACTAGGAAATATGTATAACACAATATGCATACAACTGAGCTCTTTGCGCCAAACAGACGGCCTTCAGTAAAACTATTTAAAAGCTATAGGGATTAGTTAAGCCAGTTTTTGGGAACACTGACACGGAGTGATTGCAATAGAACTGAAAACACAGGGACAATTTCAACTGCTATCAGAGGTCTGCTGGCCAAAAAAGTTGTGGAAAACACTTCTTTTTCAATTGAAGATCACAGAACACACTGAGCTGCAAAATATCTTCCTTTCAAATGCTTCTCCTCCTGCCGCCGCCCCGCAGACGCTAACCCCCACCCCCCAGCAGCTGCACACACCAATAGATATCCTTAAAACTTTAACTAAATAAGAAGTGAAATTCTCTAATCTAACTCTATTCTAACCTGTAGGTGGATGGTTGCTTCTATTAGCAGAGACAATCACAGCCGTCAGAACAACGATTGGTTTAAACGCAAGAGACACCTCCTGCAGTGAAGTGTGATAGACAGAGTATGAGCTCAAACAGGAATGCGCAGCATAGATAAAACGAGGTCACGTGATTTTTGCAGCCAAAAGAGATCCATACAACTGCAAAGTGGTGACGTTTGTACATCCTCCGCACCACCCTCTATCCTCGGAGCTGATTGGCTGGCCGCCAAAATGACAGGAAATGCTGAAAATGGCGCGATAGTAATAGATTATCTGTAAGATTGTCACCTAAAATATCGTGTGATCGGCAATTTCCTATCAGCCTAAAAACTGTGCCAATTTCAACTTTTGTCGATAATATCGCTCATCCCTACTCACATAGCATTCCTTAATCAAGTACATGCAAAATTAACAGAGCATTCTAGTGAAAAATAGGCCAATAGATTTACCACAAAGTTCTGTCAATAACAGTTTTTACTTAAATCTAATCTGTTGGTGGTGTATGCTGCACTATCTGAGTGCAGGATGTGATAGACAGAGAGAAGCTGATCTCTGTGATATATAAGGTTTAGAGATGGGCGAATCGATTGTAACGAAGTGGAATTCGTTTAGAATTTCAGGAAAACTTTGGTTCTGCACGAAGCCGAAGTTTAAGGTGATTCGCAGGAACGAAGCGTCTTTTATTGGCAAAATAGCCGCAAGCACATGGCGTGACATGGGGAAGAGAACTCTGGGAGGAAGAAAGGTAGACCCTAAATGACATGTGCAGACATCAAGCCAATCAGAGACCGGCGGGCTTCTGTGATGTCACAGCACTATAAGTACGGACGCCATGCTCGCTCCTCACACTGCTCTCTTTTTGTGCCCTGACATAAGCGTCCGTCTGCTGCAGCAGCAGCAGAGATCTCACACATAAGGAAATTGCTTTTAACAGCGATTTGGGGGGAGGGGAGGTGTCAGTGCTTTTATCAGAGACTGCTCCTCTTCCGTTATCATTTTGATTCAGTTTGTGGAGTATTGTAATTCAAGTCCAGGGTGGTCTAATTCTGCCCCATATACATTTTAATTCCATCTGTTCATTTCTGGAGCGCATTGACTATCCAAGGTTTAATTAAGTCTGCTTGTGCTTTTATATTCAGTAAAATACACGGCGTATTTAAATGCAACATACAATAAAAATTTTCCTGATCATTTCTGGAGCGCAATTTATATCCAAGGGTTAATTAAGCATGTTTGTGCTTTTATATTCAGTAAAATGCACGGAGTTTTTAAACGCCACATACAAGTACATTTTTTCTTGTCATTTCTGGAGCGCAATTTATATTCAAGGGTTAATTAAGCGTGTTTGTGCTTTTATATTCAGTAAAATACATGATGTTTTTAAACGCCACATACGAGTAAATTTTTCCTGGTGATTTCTAGAGCGCAATTTATATCCAAGGGTTAATTAAGCATGTTTGTGTTTTTATATTCAGTAAAATACTCGGTGTTTTTAAACACCACATACAAGTAAATTTTTCCTGGTGATTTCTGGAGCGCAATTTATACTCAAGGGTTAATTAACCGTGTTTGTGTTTTTATATTCAGTAAAATACACAATGTTTTTCTATGCCACATACGAGTAAATTTTCCCTGGTGCTTTCTGGAGCACAATTTATATTCAAGGGTTAATAAAGCGTGTTTGTGCTTTTATATTCAGTAAAATACATGGTGTTTTTATAAACCACATGCGAGTAAATTTTTCCTGGTCATTTCTGGAGCGCAATTTATATTCAAGGGTTAATTAAGCGTGTTTGTGCTTTTATATTCAGTAAAATGCACAGTGTTTTTAAACGGCACATAGGAGTACATTTTTCATGGTGATTTCTGGAGCGCAATTTATATCCAAGGGTTAATTAAGCGCGTTTGTGTTTTTATATTCAGTAAAATACACGTTGTTTTTAAAAGCCACATTCGAGTAAATTTTTCCTTTTGATTTCTGGAGCGCAATTTATATCCAAGGGTTAATTAAGCGTGTTTGTGCTTTTATATTCAGTAAAATACATGGTGTTTTTAAACACCACATACGAGTAAATTTTTCCTGTTGAATTCTTGAGTGCAATTTATATTCAAGGGTTAATTAAGTGTGTTTGTGCTTCTATATTCAGTAAAATACACTGTGTTTTTCTATACCACATACGATTAAATTTTTCCTGGTCATTACTGGAGCACAATTTATATTCAAAGGTTAATTAAGCGTGTTTGTAATGACATTCTGTCATTGTGCCACTCTATGACCTCATGCTGCTGCTGCCATGACCTCCACACTCTGTCATTGTGCCACTCTCTGACCTCATGCTGCTGCTGCTGTGACCTGCACACTCTGTCATTGTGCCACTCTGTGGCCTACTTCTCTTTGTGCCACCTCCAGAATGTCATAGTGCCACTCTATGACCTCATGTCTGCTGCTGTTGCTGGCATGCCTTGAACGCTGCGCACACTCTGTGATTGTCCATTGCGATCCTCTCTGTGCTTTACTCATGGCTGCTTGCCACAATGACGCGCTGTCTCACCTTGGTTTCCTAATGGCTGTTTCCACAGCTCACCACTCTAATGGCGTTGCCAGTTTATTAGGTTTGGTTTTCCCCCTTATTTTTCACCTGCAGAAAGAATGGGAGTAAGATCAGGATTGTCTACCAAAATGGCAGGAGTGGTACAGCACGACAGAAAAAGCATGACAAGTATCGGCCATTTACTGGTGTTCATCTCTGTTTTGGTTGCAACTATCTATTTATGCGGTTTGTTTTTGGGCTTTACTGGCTAATACTAATAGTATTATGGACCATTGAAAGCTGACAACTGACTGGAACTGAAAGGAAGTAAGAAATGGATGGCCAGAGGACGCATACTGATAGCAAATTAACTGCCCCTAAGACCAACCCTTGTCAGGCACTGTATTCGGGGGCCGTCTACATGTTATTCAGCTGTTTAACAGGAACAGTTCTGTCATATTCTGGGGGTGATGGGGTTAAACTCTGGCCTAGCATGCGTGACCCCTGCTGTGACGTCGCGCTTACTGTGGGGGGGCTGCTGACCTGTGGCGGCTGCAGGAACCTAATACTGGTTGGTTCTCTTGCAGCGGCTATGTAGGATCTTAGCCCTCAGATTGTTTTTTTCCAGCTTGGCGCTGTCGCATTGACTTTATCAGCTGCATTCCGCGCTTATGTTTTGGTTCAAGTTTTACGCCCGTAAGTGGCCAGCAAGGGAAGTTTAGAGTGAAGTGCGATTCTAAAAGACTGGCGGTATGTACATCGTGGCGGTGTCATACTTAAAACAATAGCATTGTATAAGACCAATCCAAGCTCCCTCTGCATATTTTGACAGGTACATTGTTCTAGCAGCATCCTAGCCAGGCTCTCTGCAAGCATGAAATAGCTGTTTCTTTAAAACGCAATTTCGTTTGCGAATTTATTCGTTCAAACATAATTTTGTCGGAAAATTCAGGCAGAACTCACTGGCAACTCTGAATTTTTTAAGAAGATTCTCACCGATACTCTAATAGGGGTTACTATGATATTGGAGGAAGCTGAGCTCGTTTGATCATAGTATGTGCGGGAAGCCTCGCGTCTGTTGGGGGGGGGGGCGGGGGGGTGTGGGTGAGGGGGAGGGCGCTAAAATGATAGAGGCAGAGAACGTGAGACTGCACGCACAGAGTTGAACAGCGCAGAGGGTTACACAATCAAGCCCCCCTCGCGCTATTTATGAGGGGATCTTCTGACCCTAAGAAGTAGGCTACCAGACTTAAAGGGTGCTGGCGATTGGTACAAATGTTAATGGAAGGTGCGTGAGCATGTGATGGTGCAGCTGTGTGCCAGAGACCCTATGTCGCTTCCTTACGCAATGTAACAAGCTATATTTACGACAAAAGGTTCTGAGTCCAATGTGACTCGAGAATTGTCACCACCGCTGTTCCCCACTACTCACTCCATGTCAACAAGGGTTCGTGGACTACCGTGGGTCAGCACCGTAGGCGAAATTGTATTCATCAAACAGAGATTGTAGAAACACATGAATATATCTCCGTTTGTCTGGCCATAATATCTCTCTCTCTCTCACCCCCCCCCGCGGTTAAAAAGAGTGTAAAAAAAAAAAACTCTACACCCTACTTTGTTAGTTATTGTTTGGTTGTTAGAATTGTTTGAGGTGTATATTGTCTTAATGTTAGGGAGCTTCATGCTCGTATGTCCGTAGATAGTTTTAGATTGGTAAATTAAGGGTGAACGACTTTTATGGTGATGCACAGTATGTAAGGGGTAGTGGGGCATTATAGGGGGATATTGAATGGGAATTGAGTTTTAAGCGGCTAGTAGGTTTTGTATTGTTGCATTTGGTTGGGAACTTGTAGGAGTGAGTATTTAATTAACTTGGGTTTTTAGACAATTTTGTGTAAAGTTTTTAGAGGTATTTTGATGTTATAGTGTTTATAGGGGTTTTAAAATTGTATATATTATGGATTTGGTAGAAAGATTGGGAGAGGGGTGATTTTTATGTATGAGGTTTTAGGGGGGTTGAAGGGAGGAGAAGAATTGAGTTGGTTTTGTGTATGTTGTAAAATTAGGAATATTAGAGTAATTGAGTGTGTAGTTATAAAAGATGATGGTTTATGGACATATGGTGTTGTGGTAGGGGTATGGTGATGCGTGATGTTAGGAGGTGTTAATGGGGGAGAAGAGGACACACAGTGGTGGTTTAGGGAGAGAAGTTAGGGGAGATATTATTAGAAAAAAGGTATCGGTGGTTGGTTTTTATTGGATTGGATATATATATGAGGTTTGTGTAAAATGGTGTGGAGGGTGTGAATTAGGTTAGATATTTTATGGTGTTTATATGTAATTGGTTTGGGGAGAATTAGGGATGTGGATTGTATTGAAGAGTATGTCTATGATGTGTATGCGAATGTATGGAATGATGAGTGTAGTAGGTTTGTGGTTTAGATAGGGAGGGAATTATTAGGCTGTATGGGAATGTGGACGGATATGATTTGTTAGTTGATATGGTGGGGGTTTGTCTTTATTTAAGGGTAGATAGTGTTAACACGTGTATGATTTAACACAATTGGTAAGTTGGTTAGTGGATAAGTTATGTAGTGTTGAGTTATTTTTGAATTAGGGGGTTGGTTTGTTTAATGGAGGTTAGATGTGGGATGAGTGGGAAGATATGTAAGAATAGTAGTTATATCTTGGATTGGTGAAGATGTGTTTACATAATTGTTGTAAGGAATTATGTGGGTGTATCTTGGTTTAGGGTGAGAAGAGTTGTTATTATGGATTTTGCAGAACGAATATAATGTTTATTGGGTATATTTGGTGACAATTGGATGAAATTGAGTTTGGACTTGGTGTGAATTGATAGTTAATATATATTTAAGG
Source organism: Phyllomedusa bahiana (assembly GCA_025379985.1). NCBI lineage: Eukaryota > Metazoa > Chordata > Amphibia > Anura > Hylidae > Phyllomedusa > Phyllomedusa bahiana. The sequence continues at coordinate 38,381 of JAODAL010029159.1, read as the reverse complement.
AATGTATTATGGGGAGATTTTGAATAGTTTTGTGTTAGTGGAATTTGTTGGGAGGTGTGATGGTTGATGGGGAAAAAAATTTGAGTATGAAATTGATGGGTGGAAGTATAGGGTAAATAGATGTTGGAGGAATTTTTTAGGAAGATGTTTCATTAATTTGGGTGGAGTGGGTTGGTAGATTTTATGATATAAAAAGATGAGTTTAAATATACATTTGGTATTTGATGACTGAGTATGTGGTGGTGGGAGTTATTTGAGAGTATATGTTTAAGGATGAAGGAGGTGGGTTTGAAGATTGAGTGTATTTAGTTGGTGGTTAGTTTGGGTGTATTGGTTTAAGTTGTTATGTGGTGGAAAATGGTAAGATTTAATATTGAGATTTGGGGGTTGGGTTGGTCACTCGGTGGCAGGGGATTGGATGAGGGGGGTGGGCGGGGGAGTAGATGATGGTAGTAAGTTATTAGGTTTTTTAGATAAATTTTGATGAGGGTATAATGTTTAAGATGTGTATGTAAAGTTTTATAGGGGGATTTGATACAGGAATTGATTTAAAAGATAATAAATAGTGTGTAGAAATATTATAGTAGATTATAAATATATGTTTGGGAAATAATTGGGAAAGTAGTTTTTAAGGTGTATAATGGTGATTGGGCTACCTGGTACATCCCCAAATAAAAATTGGGACCCAACAAGTAGGGATAATCGTGATTTTTCGTTGTGTTGTGAAAAAGGCTCGCAACCGAGACGCTAAGATTAGATTTTTGTTGTTTGTTATACTTTTGAACGGGAGGGGCTGTCTCAAGAACTGCATTGTCTTAACAGTTCTATTTTCTTATTTTGTGTATTATCAATGAAGTCTCAGTGTCGCCAGTGCAGCTGCTATACATTTTAATGCTATCTGCTCACAGCACATTGAATATTCCAAGGGTTATCTAAACCTGTTCCTGTATTAGATTACTTTAAAGAAACCTGCGTTTACATACAAATACCACTTTCATTTTTGAGTGCGTCAATTCCATTTGCGCAATTTGTAGCATCCAGGGGTTAATTAAGGCTTTGTTCTGCTGCTGGGGTGACTAAAGAAACAGTCTTATTCAAGGGGGTGGAAGGGGGCCCAAAAAGACATTTTTCCTTACATAATTCATAAACTGACAGGTTAATTACAAGTTTTTCTCTTTGTGTAACGTAAAAAAAATACACGCCGATTGTAACACGCTACAAAGCTGGCAGTTTTTGTTGCTCAATTCTTTTGCGCAATGTACATCGCAAAGGTTATCTAAGTATTTGTTCATGCATTGTACTCAGTAAAAGATAAACTTTTGTTTTCATCTGCGCAGCAGAAGAATTCTGTAGCATAATTCATAACCGAAAGGTTCAATATATAAGCCTGTTGGTGGCTTTTATATTCCCAGTAAAATACACAAAGTTTTTAAACGGCACATACAAGTCCAATTTTTTCCTGCCGCATTTGTGGAGCGCAAATTATATCTCAAGGTTCATATCCCATAAGCTCTAGTGGGTTCAATTTAGAGTCAAATATTCAGTGTGTGTATTTATCTGATATACAGATATCTTCATCAAACTAGTGTCTGTAGCATTTAGAACAAAGCAGTATGCAGGATAGAAAGGTGCAGGCTCTTGCATTATGCGAGTGGCATGCAACAAACATTCTGGAGCAGGCCTTAATGGTCACAAGCACAGCAAGGGGACGTCGCAGCAGGGGTCACTGCGGTGAGGCTCACAACTGCTCGCTGTCCATCTAGCGGCGTGTTGTGACGAGCAACTCCTAAGGGTTTTTTGATTGGATTGACTAGAGTCATCCATTTTCTTCCTCGCCTAGATGACCTGACAACCCCAGCCAAGAATCGGTGGATGTCGTCAGACTACAACCCTTAGTTGGCATGGCCGCGGTGAGGCGGAGTCAAGCAGCCGCTCACCTGTCCTTAACCCGCCTCATGTCTCATCTCGGTTCCCGCATCAACGGCAAGATCTACTAGTGGTCTGGTGCTCAGCGCCACTATATATGTCGAGGGATGAACATTTTAAGGAGGGGCAGTGCAAGGGCAGCTACTTGGGCATGCGAGTAAATGGGGCCAATATCTCCCTGCTTCTGGCAGTAGGAGCGGGCTAAAAGTATGAAGATTGGGAAGTGCACTGGAGGTCATGTTTGTGAAGTCGGTCAGCTCTGCATACCAAGTACGGTGATAGAGGACAGCAGTGGACCATCTGAATCACAAATAGACTGATGATGTATGCCGACCGCACTTGGGACCTGTGAAGGGCAAGGCTTCATGCATCGTACAGGCAGAAGATGGCGTACAGGCTTGCGCGCATATCAGCAGCGGTAGCAGCCAGCAAGTGGGGGGTTGTATGCACGGTGAGTCAGCAGGGTACAGCAGTGTAGGTCGGGAGCAGCAGGCCACTAGGTATGAAAACTGGCCCGCTTTGCAGGTCGGCAAGAAGTAGCGTCACAGGGGGCTCAGCGAGGCAGCTGTCCCCCCCCGCCCCCCCGCACCTCCCCCCCCCCAATAAAAAAAAGAAAGTTAACGAGCGTTGGCGGTACAAATCAGCTTACTCGTGAGTGTGGCATTCTGAGTAGACACCGAAGAGGTTGGGGTGTGGGGGGGGGTTGTTTACACAATAGGATTATGGGCGATTTTGTTTATATGAGAGTGTTTGTGGGGGGGGGGGGGGGATATTGTTTAGGGTTTTATGGTTGTATATGTTGGGAAGTTTAGTTATAGTGATGGTTGATATAGTTGGCAAGCAACGGCCTCTGCGTCAACACATGCTGCGTCACCATCCGGTGGCATGGAGAAAACGTGGCTCATGATGTGTTGTCACATCCTGGCCGCCGCAGCAAGCAGGCAGGCGCTGGGTGGAATGCATGGCCATTGGTGCAGGCCAGTCAAGGCTCTTTCCCACCTCTGCAGAATGGGAGCTTTTCTCTTTGGCCATCATCTCCAGTCCAGATGCTCCTGCTCCTGCTACTACATCGGCGCCAAGCATCGTTCATAAACGAGGCGATTGGGGGCGAAAGAGACAACAGCTATGTGTCCAAACCATACTAAGTGCGCAGACTGACCATTGCTTCCTGTTCGCAGTTGTTGTACTCACATGTCCCTCCCTTTCGCAAATGGTGGACGCGCACATTTCAGAGAACTACATGGCTGTGTGCCTAAGCCGATGATGGAGATTCCTAAGTGCCGTAATTTATTTCCAAAAGAAGGCAGTACCTTAGTCACTATTCATAAATATGTAGGCAACAGAAGTGGAGCCAGTCGCTTGAGCTTATCGGTTTGTCCGTCCCAAGTGCGACAATTTTGGGTTTTGTTTGGTTTATTATTTGGTTTTGTTTTGTTATATTTTTTTTTATTTGCTTTTTTATTAAATTTTGCACGGTCAGGGCGCAGGACGTCTGTGAGGGCTGTAACTTACGTTCAGGGACTTCAGTAACAGTGACCTTTAGCGGCCTTTCATTGGGTGAATGTGCTATCTATCTATTTTTCCTGCAGCCAGTGCACACCAACAACTTTGGACATAGGAGTACGCCAGCTTTCTCCTCATGTGATGCAAACTGCGGCTCCTGCGCCAGATTGTCCGCCTCCTCTCCACCACGCACCACGCACACCATCTCAGCCGTCTCACAGTACGTCCGCATCCATCATACCCCTATGTGTACGTGGCAGTGGACAGCGGTGTCACGGGCAGTTCATCACACTCTGGCGAGGCCGCAACGGAAGTCAGCACAGGTGAGGAACTGCTCGCGCTGTCATGCAAGCAAGAAATGCGATGTTTGGGCTTTCTCTGGCGCCAAACTACAATGGCGGAATCCATGGTGATGGACAATGAGGAACATGGTGTCCGCGCAGAAAAGGCTGCAATCCCGGTCCCCTAAGGAGGGGATGAGATCCATGCGCCCTGCATGGCACATGTGTTCAATCCTGGTTGTCGAAAAGGTTCCTGAAGTCTTTCCACCGTCTTTGGCAGCGAAAGATTCTGAAAATGGCCTAGGAAACTGATTGGCATTGCACTCAATCCATTCCATATACAAAGCGCGAGGACACCCCTCCTGAGTTTGGGCAGGCGAGTGGGGCAGAACGGACATCCGTACAACACTACTCGATATGGCGATGTTTCCACCTGTTGATGATTCACGCCTGCACATGTGGACGGCGTCTGTTATTGGAACAGAGAAAGGCCGGCGATTAACGATTTTTGTATGATCTCAGGGCGGTTACATGGTTAGTACTCTCCCCCCCCAACACACACCCCCCGGGGGGCCCCCCACCCTGTTAACTTTGATGTCAGCCTTGTGGTCAGCTCATTCGTGACAACTCTGTTACCGTTTTTGAGGCTTCGAGAGAGGCCCATCTATTTTTAATTTAATTTATTTTTTATTATTCTATGATTGGTTTTTTTTTTTGTTTTATTTTTATTTTATTTTAATGGTTTATTAATGTCAGTCGTCCAGGGGGGGGGGGGTGGAGTTGGGGGTGGTGGGGGGCAGGGGGGAGGGGTTGGGGGGGGGGGGGGGGGGGGGGTGGGGGGGGGGGGGGGGGTGGGAGGGGAGCGGGTTGAGGGTAATGGGGGGAGGGGGGGGGGGGGGGGGGGGGGGGGGGGGGGGGGGGGGGGGGGAGGGTGGTGTGGGGGGGTAGGGGGGTGGGGGGGAGGGGGCGCGGGGGGTGGTGGTCGGGTGTGGGGGGGGGGGGGGGGGGGGGGGGGGGGGAGGGGGGGGGGGGGGGAGGGGAGGGGGGGGGGGGGGGGGGGGGGGGGGGGGGGGGGGGGGGGGGGGGGGGGGGGGGGGGGGGGGTGGGGGGGTGGGGGTGGGGTGGGGGAAGGGTGGGGGGGGGGGGGGGGGGGGGGGGGGGGGGGGGGCGGGGGGGGGGGGGGGGGGGGGGGTTGGGTGGGGGGGGGAGACGGGGGGGTGGGGGGGGGCGGGGGCAGGGGGGGGAGGGGGAGGGGTGGGGGGGGGGGGGGGGGGAGGGGGCGGGGGGGGGGGGGGGGGGGGGGGGGGGGGGAAGAGGGGGGGGGGGGGGGGTGGGGTTGTGGCCGGGGGGGGTAGGGTTAGGGGGGGGGGGGGCGGGGGGGGGGGGTGGGGGGGCGAGGGGGGGGGGGGGGGGGCTGGGGGGGGGGGGGGGGGGGGGGGGGGGGGGGAGAGGGGGGGGGGGGGGGGGGGAAGGGGGGGGGAGGGGGTGGGGGGTAATGGGGGGGGGTGGGGGGGGGGAGGGCGGGGGGGTGAGGGTGGGGTGTGGGGGCGGGGACGCTGGTAGCGGGAGGGGGGCCCGGGGGGGGCGGGGGGGGGGGGGGGGGAGGGGCCGGGGATATAGGGGGGGGCTGGGGGGGATCGGACTACGGATGAATAACTCATTCCACTGCTCCATGTCCTAGGAAGGCAAATGCTTTGAAAAAATCTGTCTGAGGCAGGGACTGGCACCGAACGTGGCGACTACATCTTCCTGCCACATGATTCCGTGACTGAAATGGAGGAGGATGAGGACAATTGGATGGCAAAGCCATTGTCTGGTGAAATGAGTGGATTTACTACTCCGCAGGTGATTAAGAGAGAGAGGAGCAGGAGCTATGCTGGAGGATGTAGATGAGATGAGGGAATGACTGCAGGCAGGATGACCTGGTCAAGCACCGTGGGCAGTATACAGTGGAGATGGAGATGCATGGGAGCCCCTCGCAGTGCACTTGTGTCAAGAATGGCCCGCAGTTCAATGCTGATTTGCCTGAGCTAGTGACAGCCGACAATATCAGCAATCCAGACAGACGGGATGACTTCTGGCTCTGCGCACCTATTTAAAAATGATAAATGATGCCCTCGCTACGGTCGGCAAAATGGGAGCTCTTTTTTCCAGCTATTGAGAAGGATGATACGAAACTCAAATATACTATAGGGATATCCTTCCGTATCAGTTTGCCGCTGCCTATGTGCGGCATCGTCCCTCCTCTGACAGTCTGACGCGGGGGGTTTCTTCAGCGCTCACGTACTACTGCCGTGGTGGCATGCTAAAGGGAAGGTGGGGGTAGGGAGCATTGTACGTGCAGCTCCATCAGCAGGCTGAACCGAAGCATCTGGGAGTCACCTGATGAGGGCAGGGCTTCCTTCTACCCTCCTAGCTGAGTGAGGGCCAGTCCGCCAGCAGCAGCATTGCAGTAAAAGACCCCTTGGATCGAGCTACTAGCAGGCACTCTGCCACCGCAGTTGAAGAGTCCGCTGGACTAACACTGGGCAGGCCAAACTGGATTTTGTGGCCGTGCAACTTGCCGAGTTTGCAGTGTACAAAAGAAATATAAGCTGTCCTGCCCGGCCAGGATATTGTGGCGATCAGGAGTGGAGTTGTTCAGTGCGAGCAGTGGGCCATCGTTACCCCCAAGGAGAACCGGCGCTGTGTCTCACTGAGAAATTGGAATGACATGACCTTTGTGCAAGTATAAATTCCAGGCGTGGACGCCATGAGTGGGGTGGGGGGAGGGGGGGGGGGGGGGGGGGGGAGGAGCGGGGGGTGGAGGGGGCAGAGGATCGGGGGGGGGAGGGGGGGGGGGAGGAGGAGGAGGGGGGGGATGGGGGGGCGGAGGGGGTGGGGGGGGGGGGGGGGGGGGGGGGGGGGGGGGGGGGGGGGGGGGGGGGGGGGGGGGGGGGGGGGGCGTGGGGGAAAGGATGGGGGGGGGGGGGGGGGGGGTGGGGATTTCACACACGCAATGCCTTAAGGCGTCAGACTGCATTCAGCGCATGAGCACCTCACGCCTCAAACTGTGAGAGCTGAGTCTGGGTTTCAAACTACCTTGGCCTCAGCCACTGATTCTGATGCCTGCCACCCGCGCTGATGCCACCATCTGCTGACAGTTCTATATCGTCCATCTGCCACAACAATCTTTACCAGGACTGGTATTGCCACCCACCTCCATGGGGGGGGGGGGGGGGGGGGGGGGGGGGGGGGGGGGGGGGGGGGGGGATATTGGTTCTCACTCTGTCATTGTGCCACTTTATGACCTCAAGCTGGGCTGTCTGCTGTTGCGCTGGTGGGCCGTGAACCTCCACACTGTGTCATTAGTGCCACTCTGTGCCTACTCCCAGTTTTTGCCACACTCCAGAATGTCATTGTGCCTACTGTCTACCTCATGTTGCTGCCATCCAGACAAGGGGGGGGGGGGTGGGGGGGGGGAAACCTCTCTCCTCTCTCTGTCATTGTGACAGCTCTCTTACCTGCATGGCTGCGTGGCTTGTGGACTGGTTTGCGCATGCCGACTCCACGACCCTGTCATTTTGCAGCTCTCTTGACCTCATGCTGTTTGCTCCTGCCGCACCATCTCCACTCTAGTGTCATTGTGCCACTCTGTGGCGCTACTCTGTTTTTGCCCGACCTTACAGAATGTCATTTTGGCACTCGTCTGACTGCTCATGCTGCTGCTGTGGCGTGCTGCCTTATACCTCGCACACTTCTGTCATTGTGCCCCTCTGTGGCCATACTTCTACTTGTTTTGCGCACCTCAGAATGTCATTGTGGCCTCACTGCTGACCTCATGTCTGCAGCTTGTGGCTGCTTGCCGTGCCCTCCTCACTGTGTCATTGTGGCACTCTGTGGCCCTACTCCTGTTGTGCCACTCCAGAATGTCAATTGTAACCACATGTCTGACGTGCTCATGCTGCTGCGGCGTGACCTCCCACATCAGCCTGTGTCATTGTGGGCGAATAATGAACCCAAACCTAAAACATAAAAAAAAAAAACAACAAACAAAAAAAGAAAAACCGCCCACCACACGTCAATAACAACCCAAAAAACGCCAAAAACAAAAACAAACAACTACCTAACAAAAAAAAGAACAACACTCTGTGGCCTACTCCTGTTTTTGCCACGCCAGAATGTCAGTCGTGCCACTGTCCCTTGACTCTCATTGGCTGCTGATGCTGCCATGACTCCACATTGATCTGTGTAATTGGGTGCCACTCTGTGGCCTACTCCTGGTTTATTGCTCATGCCTCCAGGAATGTCATTTGTGCGCACTAGGCTTTTCTGACCTCATGCTGCTTGGTCTGCCATGACGCTGCCAGCACTGTGATCATTGTGCCACTGCTGGTAGCCTATCCTGTTTTTGCCGACCTCCGTGAGATGTCATTTGTGCGCGACTGCCCAACCTCATGCTGCTGGCTCGCGCGTGACCTTCCCAGCATCTGTTTCATTGTGCCACTCTGGTGCCATCGCTACCTCTGTTTTTGCCATCTCCAGAATGTCATCTGGTGTCACTGTCTGACCTCATACTGCGCCGGCCGTGACGCTCGCACACTGTGCCATTGTGCCATTTTCGTCATCTGTGGGCCTACTCCTGTTTTTGGGGACCACGCTCCAGCAATGTAATGTGCCACTGTCTGACCTCATGTTGCTGCTTCCCGTGACGCTCCACATCTGTGTCAATTGTGCACTCTTGGTGGCGCTAACTCCTGTTATTGCCACGCGTCCAGAATTGTCATTGGTCCACTGTCTGACCCTCATGACTGCTGCTGTGGGCTGTTGCCGTGCCGCTCCAACACCCTTGTCATTTTGCGCACTCCTCTGACCTCATGCTGTTGCTCCTGCCGTGCACCTCCACTCTTGTATTTTTAGTCCGATTGTGCGCACTCTGTTGGCCTACCTTCGTTTTTTGCCACCTCGCTGGAAAATAGTCATTGTGCACTGTCCTGAGGCCTCATGCTGCTGCTGTGGTTGTATTTTGCTGCCATAACCATCCACATTTTCCCCTCTGTCATTGTGGCCACCTCTGTGGCCTACTACTGTTTTGCCACCTTCGGTCAAAGGTCATTGTGCCAACTGCGCTTGACCTCGAGCTGGCTGATGTCCGTGTCTTGCTTGGCGCCCATGTGCCCTTCGCACACTGTGTCATTGTGCGGCACTCTGTGGCCTACTCCAGTTTTGTCACCTCGCAAAATGTCAATGGTTTTTTGTTGATTTGGTATTGTCACTGTCTGACCTCCATGGCTGGTTGATTTTATTTGCTGCCGTGACGGCTCCACACTGTGTCGATTGTGCCAGTTACTCTGTGGCCTGAGCTCCTGTTTTGCGCACCTCCCAAATGTCATTGTGCCACTCTCTTGAACCATGCATAGCTGCTGTGGCTGGCCGCCAGTCACGCTTCCACACTCTGTCACTATGTTGCCACCAGACTCTCAGCTTGTTTTTCCAGCTTTCACTTGGGGTCCCTATACTTTATCAGGCTACATTCCGCGTTTTTTGTCATTTTGACCTCTTTAAGTGCCCGCAGAATTTATAGTGAAGCGATCTAATGAGCGGAGCGGCAGTCATCTTTTTTGTCATACTAAAACACCAGCACATTGTATGAAAGATTCTGTTAAAAAAACCCAGTTTTCCCTCCCTCGCCCGCTCTGTATAATTTAACTGGCATGGCATTGCAACGATCTAGCACGCACGCCTGCACGGCCTGCTGTGGGCAGCCTGGAAATAGCTGTTATTTTAAAGGGCGATTCATCCCGAAGTAATTCGGTAGCGAGGAACAAATTTGTCGGAAAAAATTCTTGTGATAGTCAGCGCGGAATCGGAATTTTTGAGAATTCAACCCGTCATCTCTATATACTGACATAACCCAAAAAGATAACTTTTGGTACGCGCTATGTAAGAAAAAAACGAGGGCATTTGAACAATTTGGCAAACATATTTTTCTGATGTAACCTCAATAGCACATTTCTGACATGTTTGACATAAGTGGCTCAATTGGAAGAGGAGATTAGGATGTCATCCAGGTATAACGTACCTATATTGTCCTGTAGACCTGCAGATAATAGATTTGTTAACGAACTGTTGGAAAACTGTGGGCATGTTATTGCCAGCAATCCCAATGGGGGCATAATGAGGTATGTTGAATGTCCCCTTCCGGATGTTGAAAGGTGCGGAGTTTCTTACGCAACTCATCCCCCTATCTTGAGTCATGGATCAGGATTGTAGGCCCGGCGGAGATCTAAAAAATTAAAAATAAATGATTAAAAGAAGTAAATAAAAAAAAAATAAGAAAAAAATATTGGGTGTGTTTCTTTAAAAAATAAATTGGGGGGGGGGGGGGGGGGGGGGGGGGGGGTTTAATAAAAAAAAATTAAAAAAAATGGGGGGGGGGGGGGGTTTTGTATTTTTAATAAAATATATAAATATATTTATTATTATTAATATTGAAATTGAATATATATTTTTTTATATTTTTTTTTTTTTTTGGGGGGGGGGGTTTAGTAATGAGGTGTTTTAATGGATAAATTGGGGGGGGTTTATGAGGGGGTTTATTGTAGGTGGGTGGTTGTGGGGGATGGGGGGGTGAATGGGGAGGGGTTGAGAAGATGTGGATTGTGTGGTGTGTTAAAAATGGGGTAGTTAGGTGGATATGTTGTTTTGAATGAGAAGGGTTGGGGTACGGATATTGTTGTAAAAGGGTGTTTAGGGAGGGTGATGGATAGATGTAAGATAGAGAGTGATGATATTTGATTGGTAAGAAAGGTAGGTGGGATTTAGGGTTTGGGAATATAATTTAGATGTTTTTGGTGTGGGGGTTGTATAGATGATTTGGGGGGGGAATGTATTATGATGATTTTGATTTTGTATGATGGTTGGGGAGGAATAATGAGATAGATGATAGATTTTTTGTATGTCCTTTATGTTGAAATGGGTTGGTTGGAGAAAGGGGGATGGGATTTTGGGGGGTGGTGATGATGTTAATTGTGTAAAATTTTGTGGTGAGTTTGTTTTTGGTATTGTATTTTTTTTTATTTTATTTTTGTTTTATTTTTGGGTGTATGGATTAATAATTGGTTTTATATTGGGATTTGAGATGGGTTGGGTGGATGGGTGATTTATGATTATGATGTATATTTGGTGTGTTATTATGGTGGGGTGGATTGTTATTGATTGAGTAGTTGTGTGAGATTGTGGTAGTGATATTGTGATTTGGTGGGGGGGGTGAATAGATGAGAAAGGAGTGTTGTTATTTTTTTTTTATAAATATAGGAAGGAGAGAGAGATAAGGGGGGGGGGGGGGGTTATGTTAAAGGTGATTTATTATTTTATAGTGGGAGGTTGGATGTATTTAGTATGTGGTTGGTGTGGGTGTTGGTTTATGTTATTATGATGTAGAGTTTGATATAAATATGATATTAGTAGGTTGAGGGGTGGATTTAATAAAGGCTTTAGTTTTTCGAACTTGCATTTAGGTAGTGGTTTCATCATAGCATCAGCTAACATTTTTTCAGTCTCACAGTAGACAAACTCAATTATCCATTGTTTCACCAAGTCACGCAGATGATTGTACTTCAAATATAGCATCAATAATGCTTTGTTTTTCATTTGATTTCTCACTGCTTGGCAAGTTTAATGGCGATCCATTGGTTGTCCTCATAGATTTATTGTTGTGTTGAGTTAATGGTTCACCAAGATCTTCCAAGAGTTGATTCATCCAAATAACTTCTTGACTGGCATGCACTGCAGATACATATTCTGCTTCAGTAGATGACAAAGCAACAGAAACCTGTTTTCTACTTGAGAAGGAAATTGGACTTTCACCTAATTTCAATAAGTAACAGCTTGTTGATGATTGGGCAATTCTCATGAATCACCAACCCCCCCCCCCCCCCCTCGCCCAATCAGCATCTACATAACATATGAGTTTAAGATTCATCTGATAGGCAAATATTTTTAAACTTGTGTTTACAGTCTTTTTCAGGTATCTAAGAACTCTCTTAACAGTGTTCCAGTCTCTTTAATGTGGTTTGCTTATATGTTTGCTGAAAATTCCAATTGTTGCTGTGATTTCTGGGGGAGTCCTGTTTGCTACATTTAAATGTTCCCCCACTGCTTGTCTGTAGCTTTCATTGTCCCGTAACAGATCATTCCTCATCGCTTCTCACACTTCAAATAGTATTAGGATCCCATGGAGTTGATAGCACTTTATTCTTCTTACATTCCAGAATTTAAATGACTTTAGCACTTGACAAAGAAGCAAAGTGGGCTTCTCAACTTCTTTAGTTCTAAGATCATGGATTCCAAGATAATATGTTACAGTACAGTATATCACCAAGGTTCTTTGGTTCAAAATGTTGATTAAGAATTTTACTCTTTTTTTTTGTAATCTCTTTCTCATCTTCATGAATTATGAATAAGTCAATGTCCACGTTATAGGGCAGGAAAGTACTTCCTTGTTCTTTGATCGACATCTAGCGTATCAAACATTGGATGTTGCTTGAACTCTGCTTTTTTACTGTTCCATGCTCTTGCAGATGTGTTGAGCCCATGACAAAGATTTTTTATAACTTACAAACAAGACTTCTACTATTCTTGATAACATCAACGCTTCAGTGTTGTGAAACATGTAGAACTCTTCTTCAATGTTACCATTCAGGAAGGCGGTTTTGATGTCCAAATATCTAATGATCATTGTTGTGTAAACATCTCTTACAGTCCATTAGAGGGCCTACTATATGGTTTTGTTTTGAGCAACTGAGGAATAAGTAGACGTCATATTCTTCCCCATCGATTTTTTTCTATGATAATCGCATGTGATGGCAACTAATCTTGTTTTAAATCTATACACTTTACCTTCAGAATCATATTTGGTATGAATCAACCCGGGCCTGCCCAGATACAGACTTAGAACCAAAACCTAAGGACACAGGCAATGAAACCTTGGAAATAATCTCAAAAGATACCTGACTGCCTGATTGAACTCCTCCGCACATTAGCACCTCATTGCGACCGAGAGTATTTTTTCATGATGTAAACCTGGGTTGGTTGAGTCCGCACTTCTCAAAGAAAGTTATCCAAGATTTGCCCATAGTACATGCCCAGGGCATTTCATGTGGTACCCCCTCACTTTGTTGTAGCTTCACTCTCTGGTTTTGAGTCCATGGCTCCAATGTTGTGCATTGTGCTGCTTCCCCGTAAGTACAAATGAGAAGAGATCGATTTCTTAGGCGAAGGAGAAAATGACAGAAATGATACGGGCGGATGGTTAGGTCTTGATTTTAACGCTTGTCCTGTCTCCACCCTTTCGCCTGGCGGACAATAGCGGATTGCAGACGGCCACTGGCCAGTTTCTAGTACGTTTTGAGGTTGGAATTGCTGACCAAGACTTCTTTGATAGCTTCAGATAGGCCTTGTCTGAACAGGCTTTGAATGCTGGATCAATAGCCAACCACGGCAATGTCACTAGCACAACTTTTGAAACTCGGTATAGTAACATCAGGCTACCAGGTCAGCACATACTCCTGCCTAACTGTTTAGCAGCACCTGGATGGCCGTTCTATGCCCAATCTGGATGGTGGTAAAATATTTTATGGTTGGTGATAATGTTAGGGAGCAGAGGAACCATAACAGGGACATACAGACAGTGAGCCCTAGGCTAGGCCCCCCAAGGTTGTGCCTGCCTACTTGCGGGCCCGACCATATGTGGTTGGTAACAACTGGTCGACAGTCCCTACCTAAGTTGACACATAAAGACAAGACAGACAAACACAGTATAGAACGGTCAGACGGCAAGGGGTCAAAACCAGAGAGAAGCAAAGGTACAAAAGACGTGGCAGACAAAGAAATACATGTAGGTTAAAAAATGTGGGCCAACGAGGTAAGTCATCACAGGAGTAATAAATCGCATACAACAACATAAAATTAATTTATTTTTATACTATTAAGAGTATCTCCAGTACAAAGACCATCACCAATAAGAGAATATGTGATCTTAATAAGGGATGTCAGAGTTCAGTTCCAAGACGGTGATTGGACCGACCTTCTGATATCCAGACGACACAGAACACCATGACTCTTCACCAGGGGCATAACTAGAGAAGGTCCGGGCCCGGGGGGGGGGGGGGGAAAGGGGGGGGGGGGAAAGGGGTTTTGGGGGAAAAAAATAAAAAAAAAAAAAAAAGACAAGGGGGGGGGGGGGGGGGGGGGGGGGGGCGGGGGGGGGGGGGGGGGGGGGTGGGGGTTTTTTTGACTGGGTGGGGGGGGGGGGGGGGGGAGGGGGGGTTTTTTTGTGTTTTTTTTTTAGGGGGGGGGGTTTTTTAATTATGGGGGGTGGGGGAGAAAAGACGGTAATTACGGGCCAGGTGTTTGGGAGTTGGGTGCAGCTAATACGGTGCGCATCAGTCCCGCGATGAGGGGGGCGCGGCAGTTCACCGGCCCAGTTGACATGATCACTTATCACCTAATGTGCGTAGCAATAGCGATCAGTATAGGTATCGCAGGATGATATGCGAGGCAGTCGTAATATCATTATGTTCTCCTAATGATGGGGCGCATTTTGGCCGACTATTTAAGCCAGTACACCAGAGCAAAGCATCGGCGAAATACTCCCCATTAAAAATAAGTCGTCGTGAAACAAAAATTGTGTGGGTTTACCCTAAGGCTGAAGGGGACTTGGGGGCCCTACCCGCATAGACATGGGGTAATGGATGGTGGACTGAAGGGCCTGTATGGGGGGGGGTTAGATGGTCAGGTATGGAGGGGCTGGAGTTAGGGTGGGGGGGGGGGGGGTCTTTATGGATCAGGAGGGACCTGTATGGGGGCCTATAATGGCAGGGCTGGGAGGTCCTGGAGGGAGGTCCTTGACAGGGGTTCCTGTACGTGGGGCCCCTGGCAGGACAGAGGGAGGGGGCCTGTATGGGGGGCTAGGTGACGGCTGGGACTAGGAGGGAAGACTATATGGGGGGGCTTGGGACTGCGCAGGGATAAGGAGGGAGGACTATATGGAGGCTTGGGGGGGCCTGGGTTATTAGGTGTCCATGGTGGCCTGGGGCCGGCTAAGCAGGGTGGGGGGTGGGGGGGGGGGGGGGGGGGGGGGGGGGGGGGGGGGGGGGGGCTGTATGGGGGCCTGGGGCTTCAAGGGGGCTCGTGTACGGGGCTCTGGGGCTGCGAGGAAACCAAGGGGCATGGAGTGGGCTGTATGGGGGCTGGGGGGCAGACCAGGTGACCTGTATGGGGCAGTGGGGGCTCGCAGTGTGGGGCTGCTGCATGGGGTCTGGGAGGCCTGAGGCCTCCAGGAGGACCATGTATCAGGGGGCTTTGTGGGGCCTGGGGCCCCATGTGGGGGGCTGTATGGGGGCGGCTGGGGCTTTAAGTGGGTGGCTCTGAAGTGGGCCTGGGGCTCCATGGGGTGGGATGATTAACGAGGGGGGGGGGGGGGGGGGGGGGGGGGGGGGGAGGGGTTGTTATGGGGCCTGTTGGCTCCAAGGGGACCTGTATGGGGACTGTGAGGCTTCAGGGGGGGTGCTCTGTATTGGGGGCTGGAGCCTGAGAGTCTCCAGGGAGGTTAGCCTGTATGGGGCTGTGAGGGCCTGGGGATCGCAGGGGTGTGCTGTATGGGGCCTTGGCTCAGTGGGTGCTGTATGGGCTGGAGGGTTGCTCCATGGGGGGTTCTCTGTATGGTGGTTCTGTGGGGCCTGGGAGCTCTGTGTGGGTCTCTGTGAGAGGAAGGGGGGGGGGGTGGGGGGTTTGGTGTGGGGACATGTAAGATTTATACATAAAGTAGAAGAGCTGCCCTGTGTGGGGCTGAGAGGCCCGGCCCCGAGTGTCATATACAATAAGGCAATTGAGAGGTTTCCTTACGACTTACTTGTTCAGTGACTTTCAAGGGCCGCTCCGCTCTCTCTGCGCGCGTGGCTTTCCTCTGGCAGCCGGGATTGACGTCAGATCAGCTCTCAGTGGAGGCCCCACCCCACCTGGGCGTCGGGCGCTCCCTGATAGTAATCTGTAAACCCGGCTGCAGACACAGAGGGGGGGACCGGAGGGAGCAGTAAGGAAGCCTCTCTCTATGTGCAGATATGTGACGGGCCGCACACAGGGCAGCTCCTCTTTGTGTGTATAGCCGCACGGCCCTGATTTCCTTGTGAAACAGAGGAGCCCGCTCTCAGCGCGCCCCCCTGTTTCACACTTGTCTCCGGGCCCCAGAGAGCAGACGCAGGAGCCGAACCACAGGGGGAGCAGACACATCAGCAGCGGGCCCCTTAAGTTCCTGGGCCCCGTAGCAGCTGCTACGTCAGCTCCCCCTGTAGTTACGCCCCTGCTCTTCACTGTAGAATTTATAAAGCAAACTTCTTAGACTCCTCACTTTATCAGTGCTTCTCTACCAAGTCCTATCTCTGTATAAACTCCCCATCTAATGGTAATAATTACCCTCTTGTGTCCCAAACAGTAAAAGTGCCCCCAAATGGCTATGAGGTTCCCATTTATGCAATAAGTCTTGTTTTGTATATCAATATAATAAGTAGTTAGATTAACTAAGACAGTATGTAGGTACACTCGCAAATTAGGTAGGTAGTTCTTAATTAGGTAGGTTTATGGTGTCCATTAGGTAGGTAAAATTATAGGTTCCCCAACAGGTAGGTATCTCGGTCTCCTATTAAGTAGATAGGTAGTAATAGAGGACTCCCAATAAGTAGAATATAGGTTCCTATTATGTAGTTACATAGGCCCCTGTAGGTATTTATTTGCCCCATGTAGCCAGGCAGATGCCCCTTGTAGCCAGGTAGCAGCCCCCTGTAGCCTGATAGTAGCCCCCTGTAGCCCGTACATTGCACCCTGTAGCCCGTAAATTGCCCCCGGTAGCAAGGTAGATGCCCATGTAGCCCCCTGTAGCTAGGTAGATGCCCCTGTAGCCAGATAGATGTCCCCTGTAGCCCCCTGTGGCCAGGTAGATGCCCCTGTAGCCATAAAGATGGCCCCTGTGACCAGGTAGATGCCCTCTGTAGCCATGTAGATGCCCCCTGTGGCCAGATAGATGCCCCCCGTAGCCATGAAGATGCCCTCTGTAGCCATAAAGAGGCCCCCTGTGGACAGGTAGATGCCCCCTGTAGCCAGGTAGATGCCCCCTGTGGCCAGGTAGATGCCCCCATAGCCATAAATATGCCCTCTGTAGCCCCCTGTAGCCATAAAGATGCCCCCTGTGGACAGGTAGATGCCTCCTGTAGCCCGGTTGATGTCCCCTGTAGCCCTCACTGGCCAGGTAGATGCTTCTTCTAGCCATAAAGATGCCCTCTGTAGCCCCCTGTAGCCATACAGCTGCCCCTTGTAGCCAGGTAGATGCCCCCTGTAGCTAATGAAAATAAAATAAAAAAAAGGTGCTCACCTCTCCATGGTCCGTGCGGTCAGGTCCGGGAGCTGGTGTACAGTGTAAATGCGTGACATCATCACGCCGCTTACGCTGCCACACAGCTCTCGGGATCTCCTGGGGCAGAAGCTTAGGCTTCCGACCGAGGAGATGCAGCGGGCGTGGTGAAAGCCGCGTACCCTCTGTGCGGCTGATGTGTATGTGTAGCACTCACTGAGCGCTGTACATACAGGGGAGAAGACAGGAGGGTAATGATCCGTCCTGTCTCCTCCCTGTAGGAGCAGCTGCACAGCAGCTGCTGGCTGACTCTGTACGGCTGTTGAAAAGCAGCCGTACAGAGTCAGAGAGTAAGCACCAGGCAGGTGAGGCGATCGGCTGCGGCGCCCCCTCTGGTGAGCGGTGCCCCTGTGATCACCCATCCATAGGAGAGGCCCCGCATACAGGTACAATAATGGCAAAAAGTGCGGCTTGAACAGGCACGGTCATAACACCTACTGTATATATCACGGAGTTCAGCTTCTCTCCTCTGTCATATAACCCTATATATCACAGGGCTCAGCTTCTCTCCTCTATCATATAACTCTATATATCACAGAGCTCATCTTCTCTCCCTCTATCATATAACCCTATATATCACAGAGTTTAGCTCCTCTCCTATATCATGTAACCCTATATATCACAGAGCTCAGCTTCTCTCCCTCTATCACATCCTTCTCTCAGGTAGGGTAGCATAAACCACCTGTTTCATGATGCACGCTATGTTCCCCGCACTGGACCACTGAGGCGCTAGTGTTCCCCGCAGCTTGTGGCCAGTGTGTGCCTACTTCCTCCCTAGGGTAAACGTGAGCTGGCTGGTTAATACTTAAAGGTACAGTGCATCACTGACCACCAAACAACTACCACAACCTTTTTTATTAGGACACTTCCCCCTGCTCCTGGTTCCAGTTTGTTGGTGTTTCACAACTTGCATTTACCTTGTGCTCTGTGTGTTGTGTTTCCTGGTTTGACCCCTTGGTTTACGTTTACGGACTATTCCCTGTCTGCCCTGACCTTATTGCCTGTTACCCAACAACACCTCTTCCTGCTCCTAGAGTACTCCATAGCACATCAGCTTTCACTGTGAGCAACCACATCAAGGGTAGAGATATGAGAGTTCCCCATAGCCAAGTCCAACCTTCCTTGCAGCGGGCTCTGGTGAGTATCGAGGGGGATCCTTACACTCTGCTCATTGGCGTGGTTCGTGTTATCTCTCGCAGTGACCCAATGCATTCCCCACCTTATCGCGATAGTACAAACTGGACATTAATCCTGTCTATGTACCTCTGCCAGACATCATGGCCATAGTGGCCCATCAAGGCATACGTCAGGAGCAACTCTGCCAGATGCTTCAGGACATCACGGTCAGTCTCCAAGAAGCTGCATCTGCACCTGCTGTAGCTCTGTCTCCAGTTGCCATTGTCAGTCCTGATCTGCACCTACCACTTCCATTTCATTGCCAAAGGGGATCCAAAGACATGCCACGGATTCCTAAACCAGTGCACCATTCACTTTGA
Source organism: Phyllomedusa bahiana (assembly GCA_025379985.1). Lineage (NCBI taxonomy): Eukaryota > Metazoa > Chordata > Amphibia > Anura > Hylidae > Phyllomedusa > Phyllomedusa bahiana. The sequence goes on along the minus strand of JAODAL010029159.1, from coordinate 19,731 downwards.
GGTCCTGGCACACCAGTTCCTTATGGATTGAGCAAAGGTGGCCTTTATTAGCCTACTCTCCGGTGAAACCCTGGCCTGAGTACTCTGGGCTTTAAGCTAGAATGTAATAGTGAGGCTTTTCTAGCAGCCTTCTGGAGAGGCTTTGTAACAAGAGGCTGCTGTGTGTCCTCTTGCCCAGTGGATGGTGCCAAAACACAGAAGGTGAAGGGCTATGGCTATCAAAAGAATTTACCAGAGAGAACGGCAGTTGGAGAAGCAGTTGCGGAGGCAGGGTGAACGAAGGGAAGAGGGAAGTGCATGAGATGAGACAGAGGAGAGAGTGGAAGCAGAAGGGAGGTTGGCGTGACATGTCTCGATTTTGAGAGGGTAACTTGTGTGACCTATACTATTAAGCAAGAGGGGTGTTTAGTGCTCCTCTACAGAAAGCAAGAAGGAATCTGGTCTGTGAGGTCTTAGTACAGGCGTGAAACCAAACTGCCGAAGAGAGATTGTTACCCCATATAAGGACTGAACCGTTGTACTGGCGTACGAGTTATCTGAATACATTTGTGATTGTTATGCTGTTCATTTGTTCTCTTGTACTAAATATGCGGTAAAAAAGAGTTAAAGATAGAGACACTGTTTGTTCTCTGACCATGATTTTACATTTGCCATAGTTCGACTTGATGGATACAGATATGGCAACTGACTGAGTTACTTCCACCTCGTTTGGCACCTCACTCACAGTCACGATGAGCGCACTACTGAGCCACCTACCTAAGTCTACCCTGGACAATGTTTTGATTCTTGGCCTGTTATCAGAAAGACAATGAGATGCTACCTCAGTACTCAAACAGTCTGCGGGAACTTATGACCGCTTTGCAAAAGAAAGAAGAAACTCATTCTATACCCTTCATCAATATGGAGCTGCTGATACAAGATCAATTTCTGCGGGGCTTGAAAAGTCAGTCACTGCGAAGAGCATGTTTAGCTAGATCCCCACCTGACCTTTCACCAAGTGCTAAAGGACAATCACTTTGGAAAAGGAGAAGGAAGTGACCTCTATTATGCCACCAGTCGAGGTGGCACTGGTCCGACAGGGCACATTGGAGATAGGAATGAATTCCGTTGAGTAAGTGCTGAGGAAGCTTCAAGGGACATTGTTGACTCGAGGTGCTAGGCTGACATACTATGCCCAGGGGAGTGCTACAGGTAGTTTCACATGTAGCTGGGAACCTACATGGCAGATAACAGATTGAAGCTTTGGAAGTGTGATGAAGTGGGCCACATGATTAAGACTTTAAACGGGGACTTAAACTTAAACTAGGTTCACCTGCAGTTGTGGGATGAACCGCAGGAGGAAACACCAAGTTATGTCTCCAGATAACTACAGTTCCTTCAAGCTGGAATTGCTGGAATCACAGGTGAGAACCGGGAAGGAGACAAGAACCCTAGCTTCAATCAACCAAGGCTACCTCAGAGGTTTGCAGTTGTTTAGGGCGTAGAAGCTGAAGTTTTGACTGGAGGGACAGTAGAAGACTGGAGAAGTCAGCAGAGCGATGACCCTCGGATACAAAGAGTATGGGACTGGCTCCAAGTAAGTCGATGTCCCACACCTGATTAGCGGAATGTCCTTCCGCCAGATGGGAAGAAACCTTGGCAGCAAAGAGAATAACTGGCTGTCCAAGAAGGGGTACTTTACAGGCGGGTGCAACTGTCATTGGAAATTTAAACTACCTAGCAGGTGATAGTACCATTCAAAGAGATGGAAGGCATAATACAGTGCATGCACGAAAAGAAAGGACAGTTCGACCCTGCTAACACCTTTGAGTGGCTCCACAAATACTATTTCCACCCCAGCATGAGGAAACTGACCGGGTGTGTGTAACAGATGCTGGAATTGTGGACTAGCATGAGCCATGGAACAGCAAGCACCGGTGAGGAGCACCCAGTCGTTCTGTCCACTACAATTAGTCATGATGGACCACCTTACTGTGGAGGAATTAAAATATTTGTGGTTCAAATATTTTTTGGTCATGAATGATCACTTGCAGTTGCTATTCCTACACAGAAACAAACAGCAGAGACTAACGTCTTGGCCTTGTGGAGAAACTTCATTTTAGTACGGTTGTCCCAATCTACTGCATTCAGATCAGGTGGCCTGCTTCGAGGGTAAAGTGATCGAGGAGCTATATCTCCTATATCAGATCAGAAAGACATGGACCACTCCTTATAACTCATAAGGGAATGGTGCTGGTGAGCGCATTAACTGGTACCTGATTATATGGTGCAAACCCAGGTTACCAGGATGACAACTCTTAAGATTAGGGAGGATATGTAACAATGGCTACTGTGTCCTCTCGCACAGTAAATGGTGCCAGAACACAGAAGGTGAAGGAAAGGAATATAGTCGAGATAATGGCAGTTGGAGAAGCAGTCTCTTCAACTGTATGTGCGTCCACTTCAATTGGAAGGCTTCCGTGGAGCATAGAGTTCCCGTGAGGCAGTGCGAGTATGTCATCAGCTGTATACTGGGAGCCCTAATACCTGCCTAGCTATATACTGGGGGCCATATTACCTGCCTAGCTATGTACTGGGGGCCATATTACCTGCCTAGGTGTATACTGGGGGTCATATTACGCGTCTAGCTGCATACTGGGGGCCATATTACCTGCCTAGCTACATACTGGGGGCCATATTACCTGCCTAGCTGTATACTGGGGGGCCATATTACCTGCCTGGCTATATATTGGGGGGCAATATTACCTGCCTAGCTATATACTGGGGACCATATTACCTGCCAAGCTAATAATACTTGGGGCCATATTACCTGCCTGGCTAATAATTGTATGTTGGGGCCAAAACACTATCTGGCTATATATAGGGGGGCCATAATACCTGGCCTGCTATATACTGAGGCCATATTACCTGCCTAGCGATTTTACTGGGGGCCATAATTACCTGCCTAGCTTGTAAATACTGTGGGGCCAATTAGCCATGCGCTAGCTAAATACAGGGGGCCATATTACCTGCCTAGCATTATAGTAGCCTTGGGGCCATATTACCTAGCTAAGCAATATACAGGGGAACCATAATTACCTTATCAATCTATATACAGCGTGGCCTATACTTACCTATACTGGGGGTACTTTTACCTGCCTATCTATACTGGGGGCCCTGTTACCTACTTTCCGTGTTTCTCCGAAAATAAGATACACCCGAAAGTAAGACACAGTAGAGATTTTGTTGAATTCCCTAATATAAGGAACCCCCTTACGGGGGGGCCCTATTATCTATGTAACGACTGGGGAACCCCATATTACCTATCTACAGACTATATCAGGGGCGTTGCCCTTTGGGTTAAGTTCTGCTCAGTAGGCCTGGGTTCACACGGCATATTTTATAGATAGATAGATAATATGTAGGTAGATAATATATATATATCTACCTACCTACCTGGGAACATATAACCTTTATACCTACCTACTGTAGGACATATAACCTTTATACCTACCTACTGAGGAGATCTATATACCAACCACTGTGGAGGGGTTTCTATAAACCATACCTAATGGTGGCATATAAAGGAACAGATGGGTGATCTCACCTCATTCCCCACAGCAGTGAAGACGCCTATGGGGGGCCCTTTTTTTTTTTTTATATGTTTCCCCCCCCCCCCCCCTATCATTCCACCAGATAGGTAGGGTAGGTATATAATATATAAATGTGCTGGAATAGTGAGGATTCTAAAATGTTTGTGTGGTAAATTCTGCAGAGAGACGAGTCATGACCGGGAGAATTTATCATGGCTGTCTGGGCTGGATGGAGAAGAGAAGGTGAACGACTCCGATCAGAAAAGATGTTTCCTATAAGTCACTAAATGTAACTACATGTAATCTACATATATTTTTTGCAGAGCACCTACATACAACTAGTATCTACCACTATATGGTCCCTGTATGGCGTTAATATACATCTTCAGAGCATGGTTTGGGTCATGGTATTGTAGGAGCTTTCTTTTTTTTTTTGGTGTTATATTTGCTCCATGTATAGGTGAATTATTTGGTGACTGTTATTCATGAGGTATTACACTTTCATACGTAGGTGAGTTCTTTTGAAAATGCAAATTTGTCAGTGCTGATTTTCATTGTACAGGTGACAGCTGAGGTGAAGAAACAAGGACATTTGGGAATATGGCAGAAAATAGTGGACAGAACATAGCTTTTTTTCTCTGTAAAAATACATGCCACAGTTCACAGTGGCATGAAAAATGCCCTACTGAGCAGAACTTAACACAAAGGGCTTGGGCCCCAGATGTTTTGGGACCCTAGCAACGCCCCTGATATACTCACATAGCCCCAAGATAAGGGACAAAGAAAGCTATGTGTCTCATGAGGTCTGGGGACTGAATGAACTTTGTCACTCCCTTAAATCCAAGTAGCTGTCCTGTCCGCACTAATAGGGCAGCATCCTTCTCATAGAAAACACACCAATCATGGCGATATGTCTTACCACGCCCTTCCTGACATCAGTAGGCGCGTGACACGATGTCAGCAAAACTCCACACCTGAGATCCCCGCATGTATCGGGCCGCAGAAAAAGAGCCGCGCCCCCGGCAGGATGGGCGGGGTCAGTGCTCCATCCCTTTGGGAACGGGGGCTTTGCTAGGGTCCCAAAACACCCGGGGGCCCGGCCCACTGTGTTCGTTTTGCCGTATAGCGGGTTAAAAAACATATTTTTCCACGACACATTGTGAGCTGCAGCATATATTTTTTTTATGAAAAAAAGTGGTTTCGTCCCTTTTCTCAAATTTTCAATAGATCAGCCCCGAAGTAAAAAATGCCCCCGGGAAAAACGTATGTAATGCCCCTCTTTAATATATATAATGCTCCTGAAGAATTAATTGTCCCTCGGGTAACAATATCCCCCAGTAGAATAAAATTTTGGGGCCCCTGGGGGTAGAAATTTTACATAATGGCCCCCCCCCCCCCCATTGGTAGCTGTATATATCCACATTTTATACTCTATGGTCAGATAAAAAATGACTAGCTAATAAATTTTTAAAAAACTGTAGATGTCTTCTGTAGGTCAAGGGGTTACCCAGATTCTGGAGTTAAATATATTGGCTCCCCAAACATATCATTGTTCCATTACACCCAGCTTTGAACTTGCTTCTAGAATCTTTCGGGTTTAGACTTCCACCCTGTGCACTGAGCGCAGCCCCAGTATACACCTCTACCCCTTACACGACAGCAGCCCCATATACACCCCCCACCCTATGACACGACAGCAGCCCCATATACACCTCCACCCGTGACACTGAGCACAGCCCCAGTATACACCTCCCCCTTGACACTGACCAGCCCTTCCCAGTATACATTCCACCCTTCACTGACCAGCAGCTCCCCTATATCCTCCCCCCGGACACTGACCAGCACCCCGTATACACCTCCACTCTGGAGACTGACCCCGCTCCCATTATAACCCCACCCCTGAACTGACCAGCAGCTCCCAGTATAAAAACCTCCATCCGTGACACTGCCAGCAGCTCCCCGTATCACCTCCCCCCCTGTGACACCAGCAGCTCCCGTATACACCCCACCATGTGACATACCAAGCTCCAATACACTTCCCCCTGTGACACCAGCAGCCACCAATATACCACCCCCCCTGGACACCCGCGCTCCAGTATAACCTGCACCCGTACACCCGCCTCCCAGAATACACCTCCACCCTGTGCCACCAGCGCCCCCTTTAATATAAAAACCCCCCGGAAAACCGCAGCTCCCATTTAAAACCCCTCACAACTGAAAACAGCAGCATTCCGTATACACCACCACCCTGTGACACCACAGCCCCCAAAGAAATACACCTCCCCCCTGTTCCCAACCAGGGGCCCCAGTATATCCCACCCCCTGTGACACCAGCAGCTCCCAGTTTTTAAACCACCCCCCTGTGACATCAGCACTACCAATACCCCACCAGCCTGGGGACATCAGCCTCCCAAAGTTAACCACCCCCCCGGGTGACTTCAAAAGCTCCCAGAAATATCCCACCACCCTGTGACATCTTCAGTTTCCCGGGTATATACCATCCCCGTGAATCAGCAGCCCCCATTATTCCCACCCCCCTTTGTGACATCAGAAAAGCTCCCAAGTATATACCACCCCCCTGTGACTCAGCACAAACCCAGTATATACCACCACCCTGCCCTTTTTTTTGGGCTGCCCTTTGATTAAGTGACAGCTTTTTTTGAATGCTTTTAAATTTTTGGCCCCAAATTTAAAGGGCCGAAGTGGGCAAAAGGGGCAGAAACTTATTTTGGGAAATAGCTAGGCTTTTTTACCTACAGCTTTTACACCATGTTTTACATTTCCCAATTTTATCTTGCTCCCCCTCTTCCCCCTTTTCCCTTTTACCGCCCGGGCATGCCTCCAAAAAAATCTATCCACATTACTCCTCTCCCCTTCCCTCCAAAAAATGCATGCCTAAAGCTTTACTTACTTTTTTTCCCCTTTCCCAAAAAACCATGTTTTTTCGGGGTGTGAAACCAAACATGCTCATATTCATCATAAACCCACCCTGAAATAAACCTTTTCTTTCTTCTGCTTCTTTGCTGCGGGAGACATCTCCCCCAACCCCCGGTCCCCCTTCCTTTACTGTCATCCCACCTTTTCCCCCACAAAACCCCTGCAAAAACCTGGTTTTATTTTTGTACGTCTTTCCCTCCCCCAAATTTAAATATGCTTTGGGGGAACGCCCGACCCGTCTGAAAAAAAAACTCACTGCTGTCCATGCCCTGTTCCTTTTTAAACCTCCCTCAATCCCTAGCTCTCAAGAAACTTGGCTCCAGCAATAGAACCGATCCCTTGTTTGCCCTAAATTTTTGGGGCCCTTTCACTTCACCCAACCCCCAGACCGACAGGCCGGGGGGAGGGGGTTTGGGCATACTTCTGGGCCCCCACTTTGGGCCCCTTCCAGGTCTTTCCCCCCGCCCCTCACTCACTTTCCCCCTTTGAGGCCCACACCCTCAGACTCTTTGGGCCAAAATTTTTCCATCAGGTCGCAGTTATCTACAGCCCCCCGGGCTCACCCCGCCATTTTCTGGATCATTTTTGCTGCCTGGCTTCCTCTTTTCCCTCTGACTGAAAAAACCCACACTTTTCAGGGGCGTTTTCCCCAACACCCCCATTGACAACCCTTTTGTCCCCTTTCCCCGCCTCTCAGTTTTTTAAACTAACCTCTTTTTCTTGGCCTCTACGCTTTTCCCCCCCCCCCCCGGGGACTCTCCAACTCAAAGGGAGGGGCTTCTTGATTTTGGTCTTTTTGTGGGTTTGGGCCAATTTCTAATCTTACCAACCCCCTTATAAACTCCCCAGATCAAAACCCTTTATCTTTTTTAAATTCAAATCAACAACTTTCACCCTTTCTCGACACAAAAAACCCCTTTCGCCCTTTCCCGAAATTGCTTTATCAACATCAGGGGGCTCACAGCACCTTTAACAGCCCTCACCCCCCCCAAACCCCTCCCCCCCCTGTCCGACCTGGCTGTAAAACGTTAACAAAAAAAAACTCTCAAAACCCCCTGGACATGTTGGCCCAATCACACCCCCGCCCCAAACCGAATCAAACCCCCGCACCCTTGGACACCCTCATTCTCGCCACCACAGGGGCGGTTCCAGGCCCCTGACCCTTTGTGGAAAAGTCAAAGCTACCTGAAAGATTTCTCCACTACAAATTCAGGTCAGGACCTACCCCCCTGCCCTTCACTGCGAAAAAACAAAAATATTTCCCCCCTTCCCCTCATCTCAACACTACACAACAACCAAAAACGCTGTTTGACATTTTCCCAAACCCCCCTCAGGCCCAAAGCTCGGGCCCCCTTTACGGCCCTCTGTGCTGAAACCTGACCATCATTTCAAAGAAAAAATTTAAACGCACCCGGGAAAAAATACATCACAACCCCCCAATTTAAAACCCCCCCCTGTCCCTCCCCGCACATCCTCAAAATTCGCTCTCAGTCCTTGCCCCGACATCGAAGAAGAAGTGTCCAGGCTTTTTCCTGTTGCTCGCCCCACCACTTGTTTGGCCCCCTTCCCTTCCCCCCTTGTCCGGCCCCATTTCTCCAGCTGTCCCCTCTCACTCACTAAAAATCTTTTTAACCTCTTCTCTCCCCACTGGGATTTCCCATTTTCCCTTTAAAAACGTTTGTTTATAACTCCCTTACTTAAAAACCCCCTCTCGGGGACCCCCGGGGCCCCCAACTCCCGGACCAGTTTTAAACCCTGCCCTTCATCGCCAAAACCCCGGAAAACGCTTTTTTCTACTCTCGCCTAAACCCGCTTTCTCTCTGCTAACTTCACCCCTAGACCCTCTGAATCCGGGGGTCCCACCCAAACACCCAGGGAAAAAGCTCTTTTTAAAAATTTTTAAAAATGACCCCCTGACAGCAAAATCTCAGGGTAACTACTAATTGCTGCTTTTCTGGATCTCTTGAAACGTTTGACCTGTGGACACCCCCATCTCCTCAGCATGCTCCGCGCCATGGGAAATCCAGGAAAACCGTCTCCCCTTGGGTTTCCCTTTTCCTACCTCTTGACCGCTCCTTAAATTTCTCTTTTTCCCGGTTTTCTACCCCCTTTCCCTCCCCTTGCTGTCGGGGTTCCTCGGGGATCCGTTTTTGGGTCTTTTCCCCCTTTTTCACTCTAACAGCCCCCATTGGACAACCCCCAGAGATTTGGCTTCCGGGACCATTTACGCTGATGACATAACTATACACTTCCTCCCCCCGACATCACTCCCGCCCCCCTACAAAACACCAGTGGGCGTCGGGGCTGCGGGCTCTGAATATGTCCCTCTTCTATCTCCAACTAAACCTCATAAAAATGAAAATTCTAGTCATCCCCCCATTCCTAAAAGGGCCCTTTACCCTGCTATTTCTTTCTATGTGTGGTACCACCATAACCCCCTAGGAAACAGGGGCCCCCCTCCGGGGTTTTTTTTATTAGAATCTGATTTACCTTTCACCCCTATATCAAATCCCTTTCCCCCCTTTTCACCCCGGGAACCCCCAAAAACATCTCCAGAATCCGTCCATTTCCACTGTGGAAAAAAACTCAAAAATCTCATTGTTTTCCTCTTTTTTCATTCTTATTTGATACTGTAACTCCCCCACTTTTTGGGCTTCCTCTCTTTAAATTTTCCCCCTCTCCAAATTTTCCCCGGGAAAGGGAGCAGCCAGGCTTGTCTTTCTTTCCGCCGGGTTTACGAGGGCCCCTACCCCGTGTCAGTCTCGCACCCGGGGGTTTCCTATTCAGTAAAAATAAAAAATAAACTATTTACTCTCCACATAAGGGGTCTCCCCAGGGCTGCCAAACCCCCCTACATCTCCCTCCCTTTTTCTCTGTCTACCCCCCTAAAACCCCTCTCTCCGCTTGCTACTGATCTAAGACTACAAAACATCACTCAACCCAACCCCCCATGCCCTTTTCCAAAAATTTTTTCATATTTTCAAACCCGTTTCTCTGGGAAAATGTTACCCCATGTGATAAAGGGCCCCCCCACAAAACCCCCACAGTTTTAAGTGCGCTCGAAACCCCTCTTCTTAGACAAAACCTATCAAAATCCCTAAAATTTTCAACCCCCCCAAAATTTTGGGCACAGATTCGTCACTTCCTGTAATTTGGCCCCCCACAGGGATTATTGTATATAGATGTAATGGTTGGGATGGCAGGTTCATCCACATTTTATGTATACTACCTCATATTTATGTAACATGGCTGGTCCATTGTAAACCAAGCACTTGTCAGCCTTTGTTTCACCCATACACTCTAATAGATTGTAAGCTCTTGCGAGCAGGGCCCTCACACCTCGTGTCTCATTTGTCAGTAGCTTTTTTATAATGTAATGTCTGGTTTGTCTGTGCTTATTCCCTCTATATTGTAAAGTGCTGCGGAATATGTTGGCGCTATATAAAATAAGATTAATTATTATTATTATATACCACCACCCTGTGACAGCAGCAGCTACCTGTGTACACCACCACCCTGTGACAGCAGCAGTTCCCAGTATACACCACCACCCTGTGACATCAGCAGCTCCCAGTATATACCACCACCCTGTGACATCAGCAGCTCCCAGTATATACCACCACCCTGTGACATCAGCAGCTCCCAGTATAAACCACCACACTGTGACATCAGCAGCTCCCCGTATATACCACCACCCCGGACATCAGCAGTTTCCCCAAATTCCACCACCCTGTGACATCAGCAGCTCCCAGTAAAACACCTCCACCCTGTTACACCAGCAGCTACCAGTATATACCACCACCCTGTGACATCAGCAGCTCCCAGTATATACCACCACCCTGTGACATCAGCAGCTCCCAGTATATACCACCACCCTGTGACATCAGCAGCTCCCAGTATATACCACCACCCTGTGACATCAGCAGCTCCCAGTATATACCACCACCGTAACATCAGTAGCTCCCAGTTTAGACCTCCACCCTGTGACATCAGCAGCTCCCAGTATATACCACCACCCTGTGAGATCAGCAGCTCCCAGTATATACACCTCCACCCTGTGACACCAGCGGCTCCCAGTATATACACCTCCACCCTGTGACACCAGTGGTTCCCAGTATATACCACCACCCTGTGACATCAGTAGCTCCCAGTATATACCACCACCCTGTGACATCAGCAGCTACCAGTCTATACCTCCACCCTGTGATACTTACCAGCAGTCTCCTGTATAGGCCGGCAGCTCTGCTGGGCTCTCACTGACCAGCAGGAGGAGGAGGAGGAGCCGACGCCCTGAGCTCGCTGGCTGGAGGGGGGGAGGAGCCGACGCCCGGGGCTCCCTGCAGCCTTGTTCCTCCTCTCCTACAGACAGCCCCAGCACACAGCCGGCAGTCTGGGAAGTTCTCTCCACTCCACCTGAACCTGCGCTGTGCACAGCCTACAGGAAGCCCCGGCGCACAATGAATTCCGTAGTCGCCTGCGCCGCATCGTTGGTTCTCATAGAGAACAACAATGCGGCGCCGCGTTACTGTTAGTGAATGAGGGCCGGCCGAGGATTGAAACATTTGGGGCAGCAGGCAATTTATCCGGTGCACGAGCCCCGAATAAAGCTGCCTAGTGACGCCCCTGCCTGGCAATGCGTCCCTGCTAAGTAAGCAGAGAGGTACGCACCAGATATCATGCAAATATCTATACGAGCAACATCAGCGGCATATAATACCTAACACAGCGGCACCTCCAAAACAGTGTATTAAAAATCAATTATACTCCAAAGTCTAAAGCCAATAAACAATTATGCAGACTGAAGTCCTAAAAAATATGAATATATTGACAACTAATAGCACGTTGTATCTGATGAACGTATAGAGATATAAATGCCATTTAGTGTGCATAGGTACACAACAAAAGAACCTGATAATAAAAACATGGGCATAACAGATATAAGCGGTAAGTATCAGGTAAGCATATGTTGCCAAATAAATGATCAAAAAGATATATATTCTCACAAATTTATGGCATATATCATATTTAAATCCTAGATCAAAAAAAAAAAGAAGAAGCAGGCTCTAGCAATATCTTTGAGGTCCAGGAAATTCATACAGTAAAGCATCTCGGAGGTAAAATATTACCATGTCTAGAAGGTATTCGGTCCTGAAGAAAGGTCCTGGGAAGCTAAGGAGAATATTAATGCTCCAGAACTACTTCATAGATTCTATCTCCGACAGACCCAGAAGATTAGGGAGGTTAAGAGGGACGGGGTACTGACATCATGCATGCTCTGGTCCTGCTCTGGGCCATGGCTATACTCATATTTCCCAAAGCCTCCACTGTTCCTGACACTCCCCGCTCCTGCTCTGCTCCCATCCTCTACTTGTGCCTGGTGTGCGTACCCTTTTAAGATGCACACGTGCCTGCTGTTTAAGATTTAAAAGGGCAGCACATCACTGATCACCAATCAATTCCCACATCCTCCTTTATTAGGACGCTTCCCCAAGTATCTGGTGCCTTTGTTTTGGTGTTCTACAATTTGCGTTTACCTTGTTCTCTGTATATTGTGTTTCCTGTTTTCACCCCTTGGCGTACATTTACAAACTATTCTCTGCCTTCCTTCTGCCCTGACTTCTGTGTCTGTGACCTTGTTACTTCTCTGCCTGCCCTGACCTTATTGCCTGTGACCTGACTATGCCTATGGCTGCTCCTAGTATACTCTGTAGCACATTGGCTGTCACTGCAAGCACCACGCCAGGGGTAGCGATATGGCAGCCAAGTCCAACTTGCTTTGTGTTTTGGCTCTGGTCAATACTGGTGACCCAGCGGATCCACCAGCGGATCGTGACAGCATTCAGTGTGAATACAAGGGATTTTTCATTTTGTTTTTCTGATGTAAATGCATTTTAGCTATTACAGTTTGTGCTCATTCTATACTACTACTTTAACCTTCATATTTTTTCTAATTGTTGTTCTAATTGTATTTTGGTGTTTGTGTTTGTTACCTTTGTCTCCACAGTGCAAAAAAGTGGAACAATTGCCAGTAGAAAATCAATAGAGAGCTATGTATTCTATTGTTTGTAGTAGATGGACTTGTCTCTGAAAGATGAGAGCTACATTATAACTAAGCTCTTGGCTTTGTACTGAATGACCCCTCTAATGTTAGTGACGTGACTTCCCAAATGAGCTCTAGGCTTAAAACTGGACATTGCTATTAATGTCAGTGATCTCCGTGTAACACAACCTCCTAGGCATGCAGTAGTTTTAATATGCCAACGTGCAGAACTAATGTGTGTTTTGTTGGAAAAAGAAATAATTGCTTTGAAAGTCACACATCACAGTACAGAATGGCGCACATATAATAAGGCGGAATTTTTAAGAGGAGTATGACATTTCCCTTTCTCCATTGTATTTACAAGTATGGAGTTTGACAACAGAAAACACAGAAGTGATTTTTCTGAATTTTTATGTTCCTTGTTATTAATCACTTGGAAAGCACAAATAGCATTAAAGCGGGCGAATCTTCAGAAAATGACAGGCTATTTCAATCAGTTTTATGTTACAAAGATATGTATTTCTCTATTTTCTTTTGAACATCTATCCAAATAATAGAATCCTGAATGAAATATTCCACTTTTTACATTTCCTGTTTTCTGTAGTTTATATGTCAGCTTAGCTGTAGAGACGGGGACAGGGTCAGCAGAGGCAGTGGTTTTAATGTCAGATAACAACTCTGTTGTACTAAAGGAGGCTTGGATAAGACAGTAGAATTCCTTGTTTTTTAGTAGGTTAGGTGATAATAATCACATGGTCTCCCACTGCTCTTTCCAAATACGCTCTACCCTAATAGATAAGGGATCCCCTCTATTATCTCAGCATTTCCTAACAGAGTCTTACTATCTTACAGTAAAAAAATAGTAATTTAGGAAAGCTTTTAAAAATATCCAAAAATAAAAAATTCTAAAAATTAAAAAAGACCTTTTCCAAATATCTAAAAAAGTAAAAAAAAAAAAAAATTAAATGGTCTCACCATATTCATAGAACCATAAAATACTGTTACTGTATATATACTCGAGCATAAGCCTCAGCTTATACTCGAGTTAGCTGGGGCATCTGGGGTACCCTGACCGGGCGCCTCGGTGATTCTTCGCTGTATGTCCCTTTTGGGAGCGAAACAAAGATACTATTGCGGAACAGAAAGCAGGTTTTCCTGTCCCAGGGACCCCGGAAGGCCGCAAGCAGTTTTAGGCCTTCCGGTACCCGCAAAGGTGGCGTGCTATTTCATGGGTGCTCCCGGGCCTGATGATATCATGCCCCTTATGCCAGGAAGAAGACGAAGCACAGGGACAGCCCCTTTAGAGCAGCGGTATTTTTTTAAATTTTATTTATTTATTTTTTATTTTTTAATGTCAACCTGGAAAAATCCTGTTTATCCCCCTTTTGGCTGAATTCCCGCCTTTTTTCTCCCTAGGGGGACATTTACCTCCCTTCCCCGGGCATAACCTATCTAGGGGCGGGGCTGCCAAAGAAATTTCAGGGCCCTACACTGAGCCCCTGCCCCCCCCCCTTAAACCCCTCCCTCCCCCCGATCGCCCCCCCCCCAGCAACCAGATCGCCCCCCCCACAAAAAAAAACGGCCCTAGGACATAAACCCCTTTTTAAACCAAAAATAAACTCTATCACAGGGTCGGTGTTCCCCCTTTTACAATCGGGACAAAGTAGCTCCCCATATAAAAAGCCAATATAACCTAAACACCGCAATATGGAGATCAATAGGGTCAAACCCCACTGGGCAACATACATTACAGGAATACAGCAGTGTCCATTATAAAAGTAAAAAAAACCCCTGACATCCGGGGATCCAGGAGGCCCTGTTGATGAGTCTTTCTTTTCCCTTTTTTCTCCTCCGTTCCACACCGTCAGATGACTTGTCCCCGGGCCCCAACTCTCCCCTGCAGAATTTTCACACAAATATCTTAGAAACCCCAATTTTCCGCATTTCTTTACCTATTCCCACCTCTGTACAAACTTCCCAGGGTGGAGAGGGGTACAAGCCATAACTTAGAGGTCTAGTATCTTACGGTTTGGAAGGTGGGGAGGGACTAACCCCTGGAGATTTTTGCTACAAGTATGGGTGCTCCGCTCAAAATTTTACATTACAGGTAGTAGACAAGACCCTAGGTAGGTTGGCAAATGTGCAAGGCCCCAGGAAATTAGATAGGCCTATTTAGGTAGATAGACACCCGCCGGAAAAGTTGGTAGGCCAGCCCCAGGTAGGTTGGTGGGTACCTAGCCATGAGTCCCTTTAGTTTGTAGGCAGTCAGAGCCCCCTTTAGTTTGTAGGTAGTCAGGGCCTCCTTTAGTTTGTAGGCAGTCAGGGCCCCCTTTAGTTTGTAGACGGCCAGGGCCCCCTTTAGTTTGTAGGTGGCCAGGGCCCCCATTAGTTTGTAGGTGGCCAGGGCCCCCTTTATGTTTAGGTAGAGTCAGGGACTCCTTTATGTTTAGGTAGAGTCAGAGCCCCCTTTATGTTTAGGTAAAATCAGGGCTCCCTTTATGTTTAGGTAAAATCAGGGCTCCCTTTATGTTTAGGTAGAGTCAGGGCTCCCTTTATGTTTAGGTAGAGTCAGGGCCCCTTTAGAGTTAGGTAGTCAGGGCCCCCTTTATGTTTAGGTAGAGTCAGTGCCTCCTTTAGAGGTTAGGTAGCCAGGGCCCTCCTTTAGAGGTTAGGTACCCAGGGCCCCTGTAGAGTTAGGTAGAATCAGGGCCCCTGTAGAGTTAAGTAGCCAGGGCCCCCTTTTAGAGCTAACTAGCCAGGGCCCCCTGTAGAGTTAGGTAGAGTCGGGGTCCCCTTTAGGGTTAGGTAGAGTCAGGGCCCCCTTTAGGGTTAGCTAGCCAGGGCCCCCTTTAGAGTTAGCTAGCCAGGGCCCCTGTAGAGTTAGGTAGAGTCAGGGCCCCCTTTAGGGTTAGTTAGAGACAGGGCCCCCTTTAGGGTTAGCTAGCCTGGGCCCCCTTTACAGTTCGCTAGCCAGGGCCCCCTTTAGGGTTAGCTAGCCAGGGCCTGCTTTAGAGTTAGCTAGCCAGGGCCCCCTTTAGAGAGAGGTAGCCAAGGCCCCCTTTAGAGTTAGCTAGCCAGGGCCCCCTTTAGAAATAGGTAGCCAGGGCCCCCCTTTAGAATCAGGTAGCCAGGGCCCCCTTTAGAGTTAGCTAGCCAGGACCCCTTTAGAGATAGATAGCCAGGGTCCCTTTAGAGTTAGCTAGCCGGGGCCCCCCTTTTAGAGTTAGCTAGCCAGGGCCCCCTTTAGGAGATGGTAGCCAGGGCACCCTTTAGAGTTAGCAGCCGGGCCCCTTTAGAGTTAGCTTGCCAGGGCCCCTTTAGAGTTAGCTAGCCGGGGCCCCCCTTTAGAGATTTGGTGCCAGGGCCCCTTTAGAGTTAGCTGGGCCAGGGCCCCCTTTAGGGGTTAGTAGCCTGGGCCCCTTTAGAGATAGGTAGCCGGGGCCCCTTTGAGATTAAGTAGCCAGGGCCCCCATTAGTGTTAGCTATCCAGGGCACCCTTTATAGATTGGTAGCCAGGGCCCCCTTTAGAGATAGGTAGCCAGGGCCCCCTTTAGAGATAGGTAGCCAGTGCCCGCTTCCTTATATATAAAAAAAACAAAAAAACAAAAAACAACCACTCACCTGACTCCCGCTCCTGGCCGCTTCCAGCCGGCCTCTACTGCTGCCCTGCATAGGCGGCGCGGTGATGTCAGCAGTAGGGGCCGGCACCTGGCAGGGTTAAGGTCTAACGCCTTACACCTGCCAGGGCGATCAGCGGAGCGCTAGCGGCGCTCGGCTCCACTGACACCGCGCAGCCTCGGGAGTTCCCGACTCCCGGGCCCGGTCTCTGAGCGCTCGGGACACAGTGCCTGGGCGTGCAGAGACCGGATGCGGCGAACGGGCCCCGGGGAGCGGCGGCACTGCCTCCAAGGCCCACAGCAGCTCGGGGCCTACACTGTGGGCCAGTCCGAGCCTGGTTCAGTGGCTGCGCCGCCGGGCCCCTCTTTATCATGAGGAATAAGGGGGCCTGCTTGCAGCGGGCCCCTTATACCACCGGGCCCCGTACAGGAGTACTGGCTGTACCCCCTGTACGGCAGCCCTGCCTATCGGGGACATTTATCTGCCTATGGGGGAAATTAACCTGCCTATTCCTGCCTATACCTGACTAGGGGGGACATTTACTTGCCTATACCTGTCTATGGGGAACATTTACCTGCCTATTTCTGCCTATGGGGGACATGTACCTGCCTATACCTGTCTATGGGGCACATTTACCTGCCTATACCTACTTATGGGGGACATTTACCTGCATATTCCTGCATATAGGGGACATTTGCCTGCCTATAACTGCCTATGGGGGACATTTACCTACCTATACCTACCTACGGGGGACATTTACCTACATACAGGGGCATTTACCTGCCTATACCTGCCTATGGGGGACATTTATCTGCCTATATGGGACATTTACCTGCCTTTGGGAGACATTTTCCTGCCTATTTCTGCCTACACCTGCCTATGGGGGACATTTACCTGCCTATGGGGGACATTTACCTGCTTATACCTGCCTATGGAGGACATTTACCTGCCTATACCTACCTATGGGAGACATTTACCTGCCTATAGCGTACATTTATCTGTCTTTACCAGCCTATGGGGGACATTTACCTGCCTATGGGGGACATTTACCAGCAGATAGATAGATAGATAGATAGATAGATAGATAGATAGATAGATATGTGTGTTATTTTTGTGTGTAGGTGGTATATATTTAAATGACCAGTGTTCGGTGTGATACTGGCATGTTAGTGCTGTAAATTTACTAGTAGCTGCTGCATTTCCAACCATAGGCTTATGCTTGGGTCAATAAATTTTTCCAGTTTTTTGTGGTAAAATTAGTTGCCTTGACTTATATTCGGGTCGGCTGATATGGTACATATGGTATCTAATACAATATCCTGTTATTTTTACCATACGTTGAACGGTGTAAAAAAAAAGTTCATAAAATAGTAATACAGAAAGAAAAAAAACTTAAATAAAATTGTGTTTTTGGTCATCCTACCTCCCAAAAATAATGAATTTATCAAAAGGAAAATGTCAATGCAAAGCAAATATGAAAAAGAAATTTGAAAAGTAGTAAAACATGGTGAAAACTATAAAAATTTGGTATCGCTAGATACATATCTGCAGAAATAAAATACTATTCCAAAAGATAAACTAGGTTAAAACATATCCCCCAAAAAAGTTGAGCAATTCTGTTTTTTTTTAACCAACTCAACCCCACAAAGAACTTTTTTCTGGTGTCCCATAGAAAAAACAACCCCTCATACTGCTATGTCAATGAAAAATTGAAAAAGTTATGACTCTTGGAAGGTGGGGAGGAGATAATGCAAAATGAAAAATTTAAAATGGACTGGTCCTGGAAGAGTTAAAGTCTTACACAGTCTTATTTACAGGCTCTTAAAACATTTGTTTTATTAAAATAATAATAAAAGCTTGCCTTGCCACGATCTTTGCCTAGTCATATTCCTGTGTATTCTACAAATATCCCTAATCTTGATATTGAACTGACTGTGAGCATAGTAAATATGGATTAAACACTAGATCAGGGAAGTTTAACCCAAAACTGACCTTTGTAAATTCACTCCATAGTGTGTGTTCAACCATATAAATAGTTGAATTAAATCCAATATCTATTGCCTTCATTTTTAGTTTTGTTGGCATGGTTCAGTAACATGACCGTGTTGATATAGCTGAAACCTATTTCTTTCGGCATGGTATATTCTGAGCCAGTGAGTTGAAAAGTTACAAAGAATCAAATCTTCTACAACATAATTGTTCTTGCAGCATCCACCGAACTGGAACTCCCTCTCACACACTCTGCATTGGCGTTATATCTTTTCCATTTTGATAAAGGTGAACTTTTCTTACACATGAAGTATGCATGCATAAGAGTGTTAGCAGTAAATGTGTAAATAATTTAGGGAAGAAAAAGATATAAATATTTATATGATATGAATGTTTATAGAAAAGTAAATTTTAAAGCCGAATAGTTATAGTGCACAGTCCTAAGGGCACAATCCTGCCCAAATAGATTTACAGTAACATAGCTTGGCCACAGGACTGCCTGGCAAATAAATGTTTAGTAATGAGAAAAGGGAATTTATAAAAGGGATATTCCAGATTCAACAAACGAAGCTTGCTGGCTGTGTAATGAAAAGGTATGCAATTTTCCTATATACATCCTGTATCAAAGCTTCATAATGCCATTCAATTGTTTACTTCAATGGGTTAAGAATCTGTCATGGTTTTGACATGATCACACAGATGTATGGCTCAAAGTTCTGACATCTGCTGCCACCATTTTTTAATTTAGGACATGGGTCTCAAACACGCAGCCCATGAGATGCATGTGTTCGCCAAGGTTGTCAGCTGTGGCCTGCGGGGGACCAGAGATCCTATGACATTCTCTGTGATGCCTGTGTCCTGCAACCATGGCATGTAAGGGATTTGATACAAGGAAGTGACTCCCTGTGTCATCCATTAGCACCCCACTGTGTATTTAAGGAGTGCCAATGATTACCATGATCACTGGAGGCCTAACAATGTCAGTAAAATAGTGCTGTCGGGCTTTGCCCAGAGGCAGGGCTTGACAGGCTACTGACAGTTGGCATAATACATTTGAGGAAAACTTATGTACTGCAATGTATTACAAAAGAGCTCAAGCAGTTGTTCAATCCAGTACAATGTTGGGGCAAGCAAAAAAAAATGTAAGAAAAGAAAAAAAATTAAAAATAAAAGAAAGTAAAAAAAAAAAAAACACCACCCTTTCCCCATTATAAATGTTGATCACACACACACAGAAAATGATAAAAAAAAAGTACACATATTTAGAATCAAGCATGTGCAATTATTTTATACTGTATTAAATTTTAAAGGAATGCTTCAATGCAGCAGCTTTCAATTTTTTTCTATCTGTGGCTCATTCACCTGGCTGAGTTTGAGACTCCTGGTTTAGGGACTGGTCAGATCACATTAATGATCAATGCTTACCATACATGACAAAAAGGCGACAAGCCCACACATATGTGTACCCATTGGGTTCAATTAATCCTATGGAGGTAAAAACAAAATTATCCCTTTGGCCTCCTTTGAGCTGGTATACTACTATTTACTACAAAAAAATAAAATACAGATGTAGCA
>JAODAL010029158.1:0-52088 GCA_025379985.1 Phyllomedusa bahiana | reverse complement strand
TGCAGATACCAGAGATCACACCTGCAGGCCGCTCCGGACCCCCGACCTCAACCACGTACCGTGCAGATCCCAAAGAGATAAACAACCTCAGGCCGGATCCGGACCCCCGGCCCCTCATACCACGAACTCTGCAGATACCAGAATCACAACTCAGGCGCGGACTCCGGACCCCCAAACCTCGGCACGTACCGCTCCCAATACCAGAGATCACTAACCTGCAGGCCGGACCCCGGAACCCCCGACCTCAGGCACGTACCGGTGCAGATACCAGAGATCACAACCTGCAGGCGCGGACTCCGGACCCCCGACCTAAAGCGCACTAACCCGGTGCGTTTACCAGAGATCACAACCCAGGCGCGACTCCGGACCCCCGACCTAAACGCACGTTACCCTGCAATACCAGAGATCACAACCTCAGGCGCGGACTCCGACCCCCGACCTCACGACGTACCACTGCAGATACCAAATCAAAAACTGCAAGGCGCGACTCCGGACCCCCGAACCTCAGCGACGTACCCGCTGCAGATACCAGAGATCACAACCTGCGGGCGCGGACTCCGGACCCCCGACCTCAGGCACGACCGCTGCAGATACCAGAGATCACAACCTGCAGGCGCGGACTTCCGGACCCCGACCTCAGGCACGTACCGTGCAGATACCAGAGATCACAACCTGCAGGCGCGGACCCCGGACCCCCGACCTCGGGCCCCACGTACCGCTGCAGATACCAGAGATCACACCTGCAGGCCGCGACCCCGGACCCCCACCTCAGCGAAAGTACCGCTGCAGAAAACCAGAGATCACAACCTCAGGCGCGGACTTGGACCCCCGACCAGCGCATGTCCCGCTGCAGATACCAGAGATCACAACCTCAGGCGCGGACTCCGAACCCCCGACTCGGCGCACGTCCGCTGCAGAAAACAGAGATCACAACCTGCAGGCCGGACCACCGGACCCCCGACTCGGCGCACGTCCCGGGTGCAGATACCAAGATCACAACCTCAGGCAACGGACTCCGGACCCCCGACCTCAGCGCACTACCGTTGCAGATACCAGAGATCACAACCTCAGGCCGGACTCCGGACCCCCGCCCTCGGCACGTCCCGCTGCAGATACCAGAGATCACAACCTGCAGGGCGGCCCTCCGGACCCCGACCCAGGCACTTTACGCGCAGTACCAAGATCACAACCTGCAGGCACTGACTCCGGACCCAGACCTCAGGCACGTCCCCTGGCCAAAATCAACAGAGGACTTCGGACCCCCGAACTCAGCGCAACGACCGCTGCAGATACCAGAGATCACAACCTGCAGCGCGGGCTCCGGACCCCCGACCTCAGCGCACGTACCGGTGCAGATACCAGAGATCACAACCTGCAGGCGCGGACTTCGGACCCCCGACCTCAGCGCACGTACCGCTGCAGATACCAGAGATCACAACCTGCAGGCGCGGACTTCGGACCCCCGACCTCAGCGCACGTACCGGTGCAGATACCAAGATCACACCTGCGGGCCCGGGGGACTTCGGACCCCCGACCTCAGAGCACTACCGCTTGCAGATACCAGAGATCACAACCTGCAGGCGCGGACTCCGGACCCCCGACCTCAGCGCACGTCCCGGGTGCAGATACCAAGATCACAACCTGCAGGCGCGGACTCCGGACCCCCGACCTCTGGGGCACGTACCGCTGCAGATACCAGAGATCACAACCTGCAGGCGCGGAACTCCGGCCCCCCGACCTCAGAGCACGTACCGCTGCAGATACCAGAGATCACAACCTGCAGGCGCGGACTCCGGACCCCCGACCTCAGCGAAACGTACCGGTGCAGATACCAAGATCACAACCTGCAGGCGGGGACTTCGGACCCCCGACCTCAGAGAAACGAAACCGGTGCAGATACCAGAGTTTTCACAACCTGCAGCCCCGGACTTCGGACCCCCGCCCCTCAGAGCACTTACCGCTGCAGATACCAGAGATCAAAAACCTGAAGCGCGGACTCCGACCCCGACCTCAGCGCACGTACCGCTGCAGATACCAGAGATCACAACCTGCAGGCGCGGACTCCGGACTCCCGACCTCAGCACACGTACCGCTGCAGATACCAGAGATCACAACCTGTAGACGCTGACTCCGGACCCCCGACCTCAGCGCAGGTACCGCTCCAGATACCAGAGATCACAACCTGTAGACGCTGACTCCGGACCCCCGACCTCAGCGCACGTACCGCTGCAGATACCAGAGATCACAACCTGAAGGCGCGGACTCCGGACCCCCGACCTCAGCGCACGTACCGCTGCAGATACCAGACATCACAACCTGCAGGCGCGGACTTCGGACCCCCGACCTCAGCGCACGTACCGCTGCAGATACCAGAGATCACAACCTGCAGGCGCGGACTCCGGACCCCCGACCTCTGTGCACGTACCGCTGCAGATACCAGAGATCACAACCTGCAGGCGCGGACTCCGGACCCCCGACCTCAGAGCACGTACAGCTGCAGATACCAGAGATCACAACCTGCAGGCGCGGACTCCGGACCCCCGACCTCAGCGCACGTACCGCTGCAGATACCAGAGATCACAACCTGCAGGCGCGGACTCCGGACCCCCGACCTCTGTGCCCGTACCGCTGCAGATACCAGAGTACACAACCTGCAGGCGCGGACTCCGGACCCCCGACCTCAGCGCACGTACCGCTGCAGATACCAGAGATCACAGCCTGCAGGCGCGGACTCTGGACCCCCGACCTCAGCGCCTGTACCGCTGCAGATACCAGAGCTCACAACCTACAGGCGCGGACTCCGGACCCCCGACCTCAGCGCACGTTCCGCTGCAGATAACAGAGATCACAACCTGCAGGCGCGGACTCCGGACCCCCGACCTCTGTGCACGTACTGCTGCAGATACCAGAGATCACAACCTGCAGGCACTGACTCCGGACCCCAGACCTCAGAGCACGTACCGCTGCAGATACCAGAGATCACAACCTGCAGGCACGGACTTCGGACCCCCGACCTCAGCGCACGTACCGCTGCAGATACCAGAGATCACAACCTGTAGGCGCGGACTCCGGACCCCCGACCTCAGCGCACGAACCGCTGCAGAAACCAGAGATCACAACCTGCAGGCACTGACTCCGGACCCCCGACCTCAACACACGTACCGGTGCAGATACCAGAGATCACAACCTACAGGCACGGACTCCGGACCCCCGACCTCAGCGCACGTACCGCTGCAGATACCAGAGATCACAACCTACAGGCGCAGACTCCGGACCCCCGACCTCAACGCACGTACCCTGCAGATACAGAGATCACAACCTGCAGGCGCGGACTCCGGACCCCCGACCTCAGCGCACGTACCGCTGCAGATACCAGAGATCACAACCTGCAGGCGCAGACTCCGGACCACCGAACTCAGCGCACGTACCGCTGCAGATACCAGAGATCACAACCTGCAGGCGCGGACTCCGGACCGCCGAGCTCAGCTCACGTACCGCTGCAGATACCAGAGATCACAACCTGTAGACGCGGACTCCGGACCCCCGACCTCAACGCACGTACCGCTGCAGATACCAGAGATCACAACCTGCAGGCGCGGACTCCGGACCCCGACCTCAGCGCACGAACCGCTGCAGATAACCAGAGATCACAACCTGCAAGCGCTGACTCCGGACCCCCGACCTCAACGCACGTACCGATGCAGATACCAGAGATCACAACCTTCAGGCACGAGCTCCGGACCCCCGACCACAGCGCACGTCCCGCTGCAGATACCAGAGATCACAACCTGCAGGCGCGGACTCCGGACCTCCGATCTCAGAGCACGTACAGCTGCAGATACCAGAGATCACAACCTGCAGGCGCGGACTCCGGACCCCCGACCTCATCGCACGTAGCGCTGCAGATACCAGAGATCACAACCTGCAGGCACTGACTCCGGACCCCCGACCTCAGCGCACGTACCTCTGCAGATACCAGAGATCACAACCTGCAGGCGCGGACTCCGGACCCCCGACCTCTGTGCACGTACTGCTGCAGATACCAGAGATCACAACCTGCAGGCGCGGACTTCGGACCCTCCCCGACCTCTGTGCACGTACCGCTGCAGATACCAGAGATCACAACCTGCAGGCGCGGACTCCGGACCCCCGACCTCAGCGCACGTACCGCTGCAGATACCAGAGATCACAACCTGCAGGCGCGGACTCCGGACCCCCGACCTCAGCGCACGTACCGCTGCAGATACCAGAGATCACAACCTGCAGGCGCGGACTCCGGACCCCCGACCTCAGCGCACGTACCGCTGCAGATACCAGAGATCACAACCTGCAGGCACTGACTCCGGACACCCGACCTCAGCGCACGTACCGCTGCAGATACCAGAGATCACAACCTGCAGGCTCGGACTCCGGACCCCCGACCTCAACGCACGTACCGCTGCAGATACTAGAGATCACAACCTGCAGGCACTGACTCCGGACCCCCGACCTCAGCGGCACGTACCACGCAGATACCAGAGATCACAACCTGCAGGCGCGACTCCGGACCCCCCGACCTCAACGCACGTACCGCTGCAGATACCAGAGATCACAACCTGCAGGCGCGGACTCCGGACCCCCGACCTCAGCGCACGTACCGCTGCAGATACCAGAGATCACAACCTGCAGGCGCGGACTCTGGACCCCCGACCTCAGCGCACGTACTGCTGCAGATACCAGAGATCACAACCTGTAGACGCTGACTCCGGACCCCCGACCTCAGCACACGTACTGCTGCAGATACCAGAGATCACAACCTGTAGACGCTGACTCCGGACCCCCGACCTCAGAGCACGTACCGCTGCAGAAACCAGAGATCACAACCTGCAGGCGCGGACTCCGGACCCCCGACCTCAGCGCACGTACCGCTGCAGATACCAGAGATCACAACCTGCAGGCGCGGACTCCGGTCCCCCTGACCTCAGCGCACGTACCACTGCAGATACCAGAGATCACAACCTGCAGGCGCGGACTCCGGACCCCCGACCTCAGCGCACGTACAGCTGCAGATACCAGAGATCACAACCTGCAGGCGCGGACTCAGGACCCCCGACATCAGCACACGTACTGCTGCAGATACCAGAGATAACAACCTGCAGCGCGGATTCCGGACCCCCGACCTCTGTGCACGTACTGCTGCAGATACCAGAGATCACAACCTGCAGGCGCGGACTCCGGACCCCCGACCTCAGCGCACGTACCGCTGCAGATACCAGAGATCACAACCTGCAGGCGCGGACTCCGGACCCCCGACCTCAGCGCACGTACCGCTGCAGATACCAGAGATCACAACCTGCAGGCGCGGACTCCGGACCCCCGACCTCAGTGCACGTACCGCTGCAGATACCAGAGATCACAACCTGCAGGCGCGGACTCCGGATCCCCGACCTCAGTGCACGTACCGCTGCAGATACCAGAGATCACAACCTGCAGGCGCGGACTCTGGACCCCCGACCTCAGCGCAAGTACCGCTGCAGATACCAGAGATCACAACCTGCAGCCGCGGACTCCGGACCCCCGACCTCTGTGCACGTACCGCTGCAGATACCAGAGATTACAACCTGCAGGCACGGACTCCGGACCCCCGACCTCAGCGCACGTACAGCGGCAGATACCAGAGATCACAACCTGCAGGCGCGGACTCCGGACCCCCGACCTCTGTGCACGTACTGCTGCAGATACCAGAGATCACAACCTGCAGGCGCGGACTCCGGACCCCCGACCTACAGCGCACGTAACCGCTGCAGATACCAGAGATCACATCCTGCAGGCGCGGACTCCGGACCCCCGACCTCAGCGCACATACGCTGCAGATACCAGAGATCACAACCTGTAGACGCTGACTCCGGACCCCCGACCTCAGCGCACGTACCGCTGCAGATACCAGAAATCACAACCTGCAGGCGCGGACTCCGGACCCCCGACCTCAGCGCACGTACCGCTGCTGATACCAGAGATCACAACCTACAGGCGCGGACTCTGGACCCCCGACCTCAGCGCATGTACCGCTGCAGATACCAGAGATCACAACCTGCAGGCGCGGACTCCGGACCCCCGACCTCAACCACGTAACCGATGCAGATCCAGAGATCACAACCTGCAGGCGCGGACTCCGGACCCCCGAGCTCAGCGCACGTAACCGCCTGCAGATACAGAGATCACAACCTGCAGCGCGCGGACTCCGGACCCCCCGATCTCAGCGCACGTACCGCTGCAGATACCAGAGATCACAACCTGCAGGCGCGGACTCCGGACCCCCGCTCTCAGCGCACGTTCCGCTGCAGAGACCAGCTATCTCAACCTTCCGGCGCGGCCTCGGGACCCCCGACCTCAGCGCACGTACCGCTGCAGATACCAGAGATCACAACCTGCAGGCGCGGACTCCGGACCCCCGACCTCAGCGCACGTACCGCTGCAGATACCACGAGGCGGTGGCTCCAGAGATGACAATCTGCTGGCAGGTAAGGAAGAACTCGCTGGTCCAGATCAGCCCACAGAGATGGTACCACCACATGTAGCGGATGCCGGCCAGCGGCGTGTACTCCACCTGTCCATCCGACGACACCCGGGCGCTGCCTGGAACGGGAAGAACGGACAAGAGTCCCAACCACAGTGAGAAAAAACAAAACTGGAAACCATCTGCTACTGGTCTCTGTACGAGGCCACACAACCCTCAGGTAAACCTATGGGGCCAATTGTATGTTACTCCTAGTGGCCCCCAACCGTCCTGGGGCCAGAGTAGTCCCTGCTGGCCGCCCACAAGGACCGGGCACATGGTTGTGCAGACATCGCCCTCCCGCTCCTCTTCCGGGTCTTACACCATCGCTTCATGTTTTACTGTTCCAGGAACTCTCTCTCCTTTAGGTTTTTTTGCGCGGCGCCGCATCTACTCGAATGATGAAGACCAGAAGAAGTGACTAGCAGGAGTGGAGTACACGGAGTCACTGTGGCCCCCGGGGGCGCAGATCTGATGGAGTGCACTCACAGTTACTAAGGTGTCAGGGCCACCAGGATGTCCTCTCAGATCTTCCAAACCATCCTTGTTCCTTGCACATAGCACTGCTGCACCTCATAGGAATACACTGGACTCTGCACACGGCACTGCTGTATCTCATAGGAATACACTGGACTCTCTGCACACAGCACTGCTGTATCTCATAGGAAAACACTGGACTCTCGGCACACAGCACTGCTGTATCTCATAGGAATACACTGGGTTCTCTGCACACAGCACTGCTGTATCTCATAGGAATACACTGGATTCTGTGCACACAGCACTGCTGTATCTCATAGGAATACACTGGACTCTCTGCACACAGCACTGCTGTATCTCATAGGAATACACTGGACTCTCTGCACACAGCACTGCTGTATCTCATAGGAATTCACTGGACTCCCCAAACACAGCACTGCTGTATCTCATAGGAATACACTGGGTTCTGTGCACACAGCACTAATGAATCTCATAGGAATACACTGGATTCTGTGCACACAGCACTGCTGAATCTCATAGGAATACACTGGATTCTGTGCACACAGCACTGCTGAATCTCATAGGAATACACTGGATTCTGTGCACACAGCACTAATGAATCTCATAGGAATACACTGGACTCTCTGCACACAGCACTGCTGTATCTCATAGGAATACACTGGACTCCCCACACACAGCACTGCTGTATCTCATAGGAATACACTGGACTCTCTGCACACAGCACTGCTGTATCTCATAGGAATACACTGGACTCTGCACACAGCACTGCTGCATCTCATAGGGATACACTGGACTCTGCACACGGCACTGCTGTATCTCATAGGAATACACTGGACTCTCCCACACACAGCACTGCTGTATCCATAGGAATACACTGGGACTCCCCGCACACAGCACTGCTGAATCTCATATGAATACACTGGATTCTGTGCACACAGCACTAATGAATCTCATAGGAATACACTGGACTCTACACACAGCATTGCAGCAGCTCATAGGGATACACTGGACTCCCACAACCAGCACTGCTGTATTCTCATAGGAATACACTGGACTCTCTGCACACAGCAATGCTGTATCTTATAGGAATACACTGGACTCTCTGCACACAGCATTGCTGTATCTCATAGGAATACACTGGGTTCTCTGCACACAGCACTGCTGTATCTCATAGGGATACACTGGACTCTGTGCACACAGCACTACTCTATCTCATAGGAATACACTGGACTCCCCACACACAGCACTACTGTATCTCATAGGAATACACTGGACTCCCCGCACACAGCACTGCTGTATCTCATAGGAATACACTGGACTCTCTGCACACAGCACTGCTGTATCTGATAGGAATACACTGGACTCTCTGCACACAGCACTGCTGTATCTTATAGGAATACACTGGACTCTCTGCACACAGCACTACTGTATCTCATAGGAAAACACTGGACTCCCCGCACACAGCACTGCTGTATCTCATAGGAATACACTGGGCTCTGCACACAGCACTGCTGTATCTCATAGGAATACACTGGACTCTGTGCACACAGCACTGCTGTATCTCATAGGAATACACTGGACTCTCTGCACACAGCACTGCTGTATCTCATAGGAATACACTGGACTCTCTGCACACAGCACTGCTGTATCTCATAGGAATACACTGGACTCTCTGCACACAGCACTGCTGTATCTCATAGGAATACACTGGACTCCCCGCACACAGAACTGCTGTATCTCATAGGAATACACTGGACTCTGCACACAGCACTGCTGTATCTCATAGGAATACACTGGACTCCCCGCACACAGCACTGCTGTATCTCATAGGAATACACTGGACTCTGCACACAGCACTGCTGTATCTCATAGGAATACACTGGACTCTGCACACAGCACTGCTGTATCTCATAGGAATACACTGGACTCTCTGCACACAGCACTGCTGTATCTCATAGGGATACACTGGACTCTGTGCACACAGCACTGCTCTATCTCATAGGAATACACTGGACTCCCCACACACAGCACTACTGTATCTCATAGGAATACACTGGACTCCCCGCACACAGCACTGCTGTATCTCATAGGAATACACTGGACTCACCGCACACAGCACTGCTGTATCGCATAGGAATACACTGGACTCCCCACACACAGCACTGCTGTATCTCATAGGAATACACTGGACTCTCTGCACACAGCACTGCTGTATCTCATAGGAATACACTGGACTCTCTGCACACAGCACTGCTGTATCTCATAGGAATACACTGGACTCTCTGCACACAGCACTGCTGTATCTCATAGGAATACACTGGACTCTCTGCACACAGCACTGCTGTATCTCATAGGAATACACTGGACTCTGTGCACAGAGCATTGCTGTATCTCAAAGGAATACACTGGACTCTCTGCACACAGCACTGCTGTATCTCATAGGAATACACTGGGCTCTGCACAAAGCACTGCTGTATCTCATAGGTATACACTGGACTCTCTGCACACAGCACTGCTGTATCTCATAGCAATACACTGGACTCTCTGCACACAGCACTGCTGTATCTCATAGGAATACACTGGACTCTCAGCACACAGAACAGCTGTATCTCATAGGAATACACTGGACTCTGCACACAGCACTGCTGTATCTCATAGGAATACACTGGACTCCCCTCACACAGCACTGCTGTATCTCATAGGAATACACTGGACTCTCTGCACACAGCACTGCTGTATCTCATAGGAATACACTGGACTCCCCACACACAGCACTGCTGTATCTCATAGGAATACACTGGACTCTCTGCACACAGCACTGCTGTATCTCATAGGAATACACTGGACTCTCTGCACACAGCACTGCTGTATCTCATAGGAATACACTGGACTCCCCACACACAGCACTGCTGTATCTCATAGGAATACACTGGATTCTCTGCACACAGCACTGCTGTATCTCATAGGAATACACTGGACTCCCCACACACAGCACTGCTGTATCTCATAGGAATACACTGGACTCTCTGCACACAGCACTGCTGTATCTCATAGGAATACACTGGACTCCCCACACACAGCACTGCTGTATCTCATAGGAATACACTGGACTCCCCACACACAGCACTGCTGTATCTCATAGGAATACACTGGACTCTCTGCACATAGCAATGCTGTATCTCATAGGCAGGGGCGTTGCTAGGGTCCCAAAACATCCGGGGCTTGGGCCCTTAAGTTTTTCTCAGTGGGGCTGGGTGCACACGGAATTTTTTGCGTCCAATTGTGAACTGCAGATGTATATTTACAGAGAAAAGCCTTTGTATGTAGATGCTCAGGAGAAATATAAGTGATTACACTGCAGTTACAATTAGTGACTTACAGGAGACGTCTCTGAAGAGTTGTTCTCTTTCTCTTCTTCTTCTCCATCTGTCCCAGACGCCATGAAGACTACTCCCGTCCACAACTCTTCACTGAAAAATGTACAAAACAAACATCTTAGACTCCTCATTTATCAGCATTTCTCTACAATTTTCCTATCTCTAACAAAACCCCCATCTATAGTGCCCCAAATGGTAAAAAATTACCCCCTGTAGGTAAATATTTGGCCCCATAGCCTTGGTAGAGCCCACTGTTAGCCGGGTTTGTAGCCCCCTCAAAGCCAGGTTATTAGCCCCTCTATCCAGGTTACTTACGCCCTCTGTAGCAAGTTTACTGCCCCCTTATAGGCAGTAAAAATGCCCCCCTGAAAGCCATAACATGCTCCTTGAAAGTCAGGTTTTATTAGCCCCCCGTACCCCGTTACTGCCCCCATAGCCACATAATATGCCCCCTGTACCAGTGAATGCCCCCCTGTAGCCAGTGATATGCCCCATTAGCCACATATGCCCCCCTGTAGCCAGTGACATGCCCCCTGTAGCCAGTGACAGCCCCCCTTTTAGCCAGTGACATGCCCCTTATCCATATATGCCCCCTGAAAGCCAGTGACATGCCATCTTAGCCATAATTGCCCCCCTGTACCAGTGACATGCCCTCTTAGCCATATATGCCCCCTGTAGCCATTTGTTTTGGGCCTCCTGAAAAGCCATTGTTCTTTTGCTTCCTGAAAGCCATATGCCAAACTTTAGCCAGTGTCTTGCCCCTGTACCTTTAAATGCCCCCGGGGGGGCCAGTGTCTTGCCCCTGTAGCCATTATGCCCCCTGTAGCCATTATGCCCACTTGAAAGCCAGTGCCCTTGCCCTGTAGCCATTATTCCCCCTGTAGCCAGTTTCTTGCCCCCTGTAGCCATTATGTCCCCTGTAGCCAGTGTCTTGCCTCCTGTAGCCATTATGCCCCCTGTACCCAAAGTTTCTTGCCTCCTGTACCATTATGCCCCCTGTAGCCAGTGTCTTTGCCCTGTAGCCAGTGTTTGCCTCCGTAGCCATTATGCCCACTGTAGCCAGTTCCTTGCCTCCTGTAGCCATTATGCCCTCTGAAAGCCATGTCCTTGCACCTGTAGCCATTATGCCCACTTGTAGCCAGTGTCTTGCCTCCTGTACCCATTATGCCCCTGAAAGCCATGTCTTGCCCCTGTAGCCAATATGCCCCCTTGTAGCCATTATGCCCACTTGTAGCCAGTGTCTTGCCAATCCCTGTACCATTTGGCCTTTCTGTAGCCAGTGTCCTTGCCCTGTAGCCATTATGCCCCACTTGTAGCCATGTCTTGCCTCCTGTAGCCATTATGCCCACTTGTAGCCAGTGTCTTGCCTCCTGTAGCCATTATGCCCACTTGTAGACATTATGCCCCCCCTTGTAGCCAGTGTCTTGCCCCTGTAGCCATTATGCCCCCCTGTAGCCAGTGTCTTGCCCCTGTAGCCATTATGCCCCCCTTGTAGCCAGTGTCTTGCCCTCCTGTAGCCATTTTGCCCCTGTACCAGTGTTTTTTCCCTTCCTTTGTAGCCATTATGCCCCCTGTAGCCAGTGTCTTGCTCCTGTAGCCATTATGCCCCCTGTAGCCAGTGTCTTGCCTCCTGTAGCCATTATGCCCCCTGTAGCCAGTGTCTTGCCTCCTGTAGCCATTATGCCCACTTGTAGCCAGTGTCTTGCCTCTGTAGCCATTATGCCCCCTGTAGCTAGTGTCTTGTCCCTGTAGAAATTTTAAATGCCCCCTTGTAGCCAGTGTCTTGCCCCTGTAGCCTTTAGGGCCCTCTGTAGCCAGTGTCGTGCCCCTGTACCTTTAAATGCCCCCTGTAGCCAGTGTCTTGCCCCCTGTAGCTATTATGCCCCCTGTAGCCATGTCCTTGCCCCTGTAGCCTTTTATGCCCCCTGTAGCCAGCGTCTTGCCCCTGTAGCCAATATGCCCCCCTTGTAGCCATTATGCCCCCTTGTAGCCAGTGTCTTGCCTCCTGTAGCCATTATGCCCTCTGTAGCCAGTGTCTTGCCCCTGTAGCCATTATGCCCCCTGTAGCCAGTGTCTTGCCGCTGGTAGCCATTATGCCCCCTGTAGCCAGTGTCTTGCCCCTGTAGCCAATTATGCCCCCTGTAGCCATTATGCCCCCTGTACCCCAGGCTTGCCCCTGTAGCCAATATGCCCCTTGTAGCCATTTATGCCCCCTTGTAGCCAGTGTCTTGCCTCCTGTAGCCATTATGCCCCCTGTAGCCAGTCTTGCCCCTGTAGCCATTATGCCCCCTGTAGCCAGTGTCTTGCCCCTGTAGCCAATATGCCCCCGTGTAGCCATTATGCCCCCTTGTAGCCATTATTCCCCCGCTTGTAGCCAGTGTCTTGCCCCCCTTGTAGCCAGTGTCTTGCCCCCCTTGTAGCCAGTGTCTTGCCCCCCTTGTAGCCAGTGTCTTGCCCTGCCCCCCTTGTAGCCAGTGTCTTGCCCTGCCCCCCTTGTAGCCAGGGTCTTGCCCTGCCCCCCCTTGTAGCCAGTGTCTTGCCCTGCCCCCCTTGTAGCCAGTGTCTTGCCCTGCCCCCCTTTAGCCATTGTCTTGCCCCCTTACCTAAGAAAAATAAAATAAAAAAACCTCCTTACCTACTGAGGCCCGGTCCGCGCGTCCTGGTCCTGCAGCTTAAGCGGTATAAGCAGCGTGATGTCATCACGCTGCTTACGCCGTCTCGCGGGGCCCGGGATCATCCTCGGCCGGGCAATCTGCCGGGCTTAGAGGATCCCAGCGTCGCAGGGGGGTGATGAAAGCGGCGCGTCACGCCCCTGTGACGCTCAGAATGTATTACGGCGCTCGTGAGACCGTACATACAGGGAAGGGAACAGGACTGGAACGATCCTCCTCCCCCCTCCCCGACTCTGATTTGCACGGCTGCTGTGAAACGGCCCGCGCAGTCAGAGACATCGCGGGCGCCGCCCAAACACAGGAGCGCTCCAGGCCCAAGGCAGCGGCCTGAGACGCCGAGACTCGGGGCCACGGGCCGGATTCATTCGCGGCTCATGCCCCGAATGAATCTGCCTAGCGACGCCCCCTGCTCATGGGAAAATACACTGGACTCTCTGCACCACAGCATTGCTGAAATCTCATAGAATACACGGGACTCTCTGCACACAGAACCGCTGTATCTCATAGGAATACACAGAAACTCTCTGCAAAACAGAAACTGCTGTATCTCATAGGAATACACTGGATTCTCTGCACACAGCACTGCTGTATCTCATAGGAATGCACTGGACTCCCCACACACAGCACTGCTGTATCTCATAAGAATACACTGGACTCCCCACACACAGCACTGCTGTATCTCATAGGAATACACTGGACTCACAGCACACAGCACTGCTGTATCTCATAGGAATACACTGGACTCTCTGAAACACAGAATTTGCTGTATCTCATAGGATACACTGTACTCTCTGCACACAGCACTGCTGTATCTCATCTGTATACACTTGACTCTCTGCACACAGCACTGCTGTATCTCATAGGAATACACTGGACTCCCCATACACAGCACTGCTGTATCTCATAGGAATACACTGGACTCTCTGCACACAGCACTGCTGTATCTCATAGGAATACACTGGACTCTCTGCACACAGCACTGCTGTATCTCATAGGAATGCACTGGACTCCCCAAACACAGCACTGCTGTATCTCATAGGAATATACTGGACTCTCTGCACACAGCACTGCTGTATCTTATAGGAATACACTGGACTCTCTGCACACAGCACTGCTGTAACTCATAGGAATACACTGGACTCTCTGCACATAGCACTGCTGTAACTCATAGGAATACACTGGACTCTGTGCACACGACACTGCTGTATCTCATAGGAATACATTGTACTCTGCAAATAGCACTGCTGTATCTCAGGAATACACTGGATTCTCTGCACACAGCACTGCTGTATCTCATAGGAATACACTGGATTCTCTGCACACAGCACTGCTGTATCTCATAGGAATACACTGGACTCTCTGCACACAGCACTGCTGTATCTCATAGGAATACACTGGACTCTCTGCACACACCCCTGCTGTATCTCATAGGAATACACGGGACTCTCGCACACAACACTGCAGATCTCATAGGAATAGACACTAACCTCCCCACAACACAGCACTGCTGTATCTCATAGGAATACACGGGATTCTCCTGAAACACAGCATGCTTGGTATCTCCAAAGTAATACACTGGACTCTGTGCACACAGTACTGCTGTATCTCAATGGAAAATACAACTGGGTTCTGTGCACACAACACTGCTGTAATCTCATAGTGAAATAAACACTGGACTCTCTGCACACAGCACTGCTGGATCTCATAGGGATACACTGGAGTCTCTGCACACAGCACTGCTGTATCTCATAGGAAAACACTGGACTCCCCACAGCACTGCTGTATCTTATAGGAATACACTGGACTCCCCACACACAGAACTGCTGTATCTCATAGGAATACACTGGAATCTCTGAAACACAGCACTGCTTGATCTCATAGGAAAAACACTGGACTCTCCTCACACAACACTGCTGAAATCTCATAGGAATACACTGGATTCCCCAAACACAGCACTGCTGTATCTCATAGAAACACTGGACTCCCCACGCACTGCGAAATCTTATGGGAATACACTGGACTCCCCACACACACAAAGGAACTGCTGTAATCCATAGGAATACACGGGACTTCCCACACACAGAACTGCAGTATCTCATAGGAATACACTGGATTCTCTGCACATAGCACTGCTGTATCTCATAGGAATACACTGGACCCCCCCCAACACAGAAACTGCTGTAATTTTAAATAGGAATAAAACTGGACTCTCTGCACACAGCACTGCTGTATCTCATAGGAATACACTGGATTTCCTCTGCACACAGCACTGCTGTATCTTATAGGAATACACGGGACTTTCTGAAACACAGCACGCTGTATCTCATAGGAATACACTGGACTCTCTGCACACAAAACTGCTGTATCTCAAAAGGAAAAACACGTACTCTCGCACACAGCACTGCTGTATCTCATAAGAATACACTGGACTCTCTGCACACAGCACTGCTTTTATCTCATAGGAATACACTGGACTACGCCCCATTACACACCCACTTGCTGTATCTAATAGGAATACACTGGACTCACTGCACACAGCATGCTGTATCTCATAGGAATCACTGACTCCCAACACAGCACTGCTGTATCTCATAGAATATACTGACTCTCTGCACACAGAAAACTGCTGTATCTTATAGGAATACACTGGACTCTCTGCACACAGCACTGCTGTAACTCATAGGAATACACTGGACTCTCTGCACATAGCACTGCTGTAACTCATAGGAATACACTGGACTCTGTGCACACGACACTGCTGTATCTCATAGGAATACATTGTACTCTGCAAATAGCACTGCTGTATCTCAGGAATACACTGGATTCTCTGCACACAGCACTGCTGTATCTCATAGGAATACACTGGATTCTCTGCACACAGCACTGCTGTATCTCATAGGAATACACTGGACCCCTCTGCACACAACACTGCTGTAATCTCATAGGAATACATTTGGACTCCCCCACACACTAGCACTGCTGTATCTCATATGAATACACTGGATTCTCTGCACACAGCATTGCTGTATCTCAAAGTAATACACTGGACTCTGTGCACACAGTACTGCTGTATCTCATAGGAATACATTGTAATCTGAAAATAGAACTGCTGTATCTCAGGAATACACTGGGTTCTGTGCACACAACACTGCTGTATCTCATAGGAATACACTGGACTCTCTGCACACAGCACTGCTGTATCTCGTAGGAATACACTGGACTCTCTGCACACAGCACTGCTGTATCTCATAGGAAAACACTGGACTCCCCACAGCACTGCTGTATCTTACAGGAATACACTGGACTCCCCACACACAGAACTGCTGTATCTCATAGGAATACACTGGAATCTCTGCACACAGCACTGCTGTATCTCATAGGAATACACTGGACTCTCTGCACACAACACTGCTGTATCTCATAGGAATACACTGGATTCTCTGCACACAGCACTGCTGTATCTCATAGGAATACACTGGACTCCCCACAGCACTGCTGTATCTTATAGGAATACACTGGACTCCCCACACACAGAACTGCTGTATCTCATAGGAATACACTGGACTCCCCACACACAGAACTGCAGTATCTCATAGGAATACACTGGATTCTCTGCACATAGCACTGCTGTATCTCATAGGAATGCACTGGATTCTCTGCACACAGCACTGCTGTATCTCATAGCAATACACTGGACTCTGTGCACACAGTACTGCTGTATCTCATAGGAATACACTGGACTCTGTGCACACAGTACTGCTGTATCTCATAGGAATACACTGGACTCTGTGCACACAGCACTGCTGTATCTCATAGGAAAACACTGGACTCCCCACACACAGCACTGCTGTATCTCGTAGGAATACACTGGACTCTCTGCACACAGCACTGCTGTATCTAATAGGAAAACACTGGACTCCCCACAGCAATGCTGTATCTTATAGGAATACACTGGACTCCCCACACACAGCACTGCTGTATCTCATAGGAATACACTGGATTCTCTGCACACAGCACAGCTATATCTCATAGGAAAACACTGGGTTCTCTGCAAACAGCACTGCTGTATCTCATAGCAATACACTGGACTCTGTGCACACAGTACTGCTGTATCTCATAGGAATACACTGGACTCTGTGCACACAGTACTGCTGTATCTCATAGGAATACACTGGACCCCTGGCACACAGCACTGCTGTAATCTCATAGAAAACACTGGACCCCCACACACAGCACTGCTGTAATCTCGTAGGAAAAACACTGGACTCTCTGCACACAGAAACTGCTGTATCTAATAGGAAAACCCCTGGACTCCCCACAGCAAATCTGTACTTATAGGAATACACTGGACTCCCCACAACACAGCACTGCTGTAATCTTCATAGGAATACACTGGTTCTCTGCAAAACAGAAACTGCATAATCTCATAGAAAACACTGGTTTCTCTGCACACAGCACTGCTGTATCTCATAGGAAATACACTGGACTCTCTGCACACAGCACTGCTGAATCTCAAGGAATACACTGGACTCCCACACACAGCACTGCTTTATATAATAGGATAACACTGGACTCTCTGCACACAGCACTGCTGTATCTCATAGGAATACACTGGACCCCTCTGCACAACAGCACTGCTTTTTCTCATAGGATTACACTGGATTCTCTGCACACAGCACTGCTGTATCTCATAGGAATACACTGGACTCTCTGCACACAACACTGCTGTATCTCATAGGAATACACAGGACTCCCCACACACAGCACTGCTGTATCTCATATGAATACACTGGACTCTGCACACAGCACTGCTGTATCTCATAGGAAACACTTGGACTCTCTGGCACACAGCACTGCTGTATCTATAGGATTACATGGATCTCTGCACAAAAAAGCACTGCTGTATCTCATAGGAATACAACTGGATACCCACACACAGCAATGCGTATCTCATGGGAATAACACTGGACTCTCTGCACATAGCACTACGGGAAATCCTCATTAGGAATAACACGGACTCCCCGCACACAGCATGCTGTATCTCATAGGTTACACCTGGACTCTGTGCAAAACAGCATGCTGAAAATCCATAGGAAAACCAACTGGATCCCCACAACAGAAATGCTGTATCTCAGAGGAATACACTGGACTCCCCACACACAGCACTGCTGTATCTCATAGGAATTCACTGAAGACTCCACAACGTTTGCCAAGAGAGCTTCAGTTCTATATCATGTGCTTGGCAAGCGCAGTGTGAAGTGACTCTGGAAAGCCACAGGCATTATGGGAAATATAGGCTGCATTAGGGGAGGGGCGCAGCGGAGAGGAGGTGAGAGGGGCGCAGCGGAGAGGAGGTGAGAGGGGCGCAGCTGAGAGAAGGTGAGAGGGGCGCAGCGCAGAGGAGGTGAGAGGGGCGCAGCGGAGAGGAGGTGAGAGGGGCGCAGCGCACAGGAGGTGAGAGGGGCGCAGCGCAGAGGAGGTGAGAGGGGCAGCGGAGAGGAGGCAAAGAGGGGCGAAAGGGGAGAGGAGGCGAGAGGGGCGCAGCGGAGAGGAGGTGAGAGGGGCGCAGCTGAGAGGAGGTGAGAGGGGCGCAGCGCAGAGGAGGTGAGAGGGGCGCAGCGCAGAGGAGGTGAGAGGGGCGCAGCGCAGAGGAGGTGAGAGGGGCGCAGCGCAGAGGAGGTGAGAGGGGCGCAGCGCAGAGGAGGGGAGAGGGGCGCAGCGGAGAGGAGGTGAGAGGGGCGCAGCGCAGAGGAGGTGAGAGGGGCGCAGCGCAGAGGAGGTGAGAGGGGCGCAGCTGAGAGGAGGTGAGAGGGGCGCAGCGGAGAGGAGGTGAGAGGGGCGCAGCGGAGAGGAGGTGAGAGGGGCGCAGCGGAGAGGAGGTGAGAGGGGCGCAGCGCAGAGGAGGTGAGAGGGGCGCAGCGGAGAGGAGGTGAGAGGGGCGCAGCGGAGAGGAGGTGAGAGGGGCGCAGCGCAGAGGAGGTGAGAGGGGCGCAGCTGAGAGGAGGTGAGAGGGGCGCAGCGCAGAGGAGGTGAGAGGGGCGCAGCGCAGAGGAGGCGAGAGGGGCGCAGCTGAGAGGAGGCGAGAGGGGCGCAGCTGAGCCCTGCTAGTTGAGAGGGGCCGGCCAGCGCAGATGGGCGAGAGGGGCGCAGCTGAGAGGAGGCGGAGTAGGGGCGCAAGATGAGAGGAGCGAGAGGGGCGAAGATGATGAGGAGGTGAGAGGGGCGCAGCGAAGAGAGAAGGTGAGTGGGGGCGCAGATGATGAGGAATCGGTAGGAGAGAGGGGCGGAGAGGATGGTGAGCCGTGGGGGCAGCGCTGAGGAGGTGAGAGGGGCGCAGTGGAGAGGATGTGGAGAGGGGCGCAGCGGAGAGAGAGGAGGTGAGAGGGGCGCAGCGCAGAGGAGGTGAGAGGGTCGCAGCGCAGAGGAGGTGAGAGCGGCGCTGCGCAGAGGAGGTGAGAGGGGCGCCAGCGCAGAAGGAGGCAGAGAGAGGGGCGCAGCTGGAGTGGAGGTGAGAGGGGGCGCAGCGAGAGGAGGCGAGGAGGGCGCAGCGAGAGGAGGTGAGAGGGGGGGCGACAGGCGCAGAGTGACGGTGAGAGGGGCGCAGCGCAGAAGAGTAGTGAGGGTGCGAAGCGACAGGAGGAGGCGAGAGGGCGCAGCGCAGTGGGAGGGCGGAGAGGAGAGGAGCGCACGCAGAGGAGGTGAGAGGGGGCGACAAGCGCAGAGGAGGCGAGAGGGGCGCAGCGCAGAGGTGGTGAGAGGGGCGCAGCGGAGAGTGGTTTGAGAGGGGCGCCAGCGGAAGAGAGGATGAGTGAGACGGGGCGAAGACGCAGTGGTAGGTGAGTGGGGCGCAGAGCTGAGGACGGTTGAGAGGGCGGAGAGGGGAGGTGAGGAGGGTGCGCAGCGCAGAGGAGGTGAGAGGGGCGCAGCTGAGAGGAGGTAGAGAGGGGAGGCAGTGTGGAGGTGTCGAGGGGGCAGCGGGGGAGGTGAGAGGGGCTGCAGCGGTGAGGAGGTGTGAGGGGCGGAGAGGTGGGTGAGAGTGGCGACTGCTGGAGAGGATGGGGAGAGGGGAGGGGAGGAGAGGTGGTGGAGAGGGGCGCGACGGTGAGGAGGTGAGAGGGGCGCAGCGCAGAGGTGGTGAGAGGGGCGCAGCGCTGAGGGGGTGTGTGGGGAGCAGCGCCACAGAGGAGGTGTGTGGGGCGCAGCGCAGAGGAAAGCGTAGAGAGGGGCGCAGCGGTGAGGAGGTGCAGAGGGGGCGCAGCGCAGAGGAGGTGAGAGGGGCGCAGCGGAGAGGAGGTGAGAGGGGCGCAGCGCAGAGGTGGTGAGAGGGGCGCAGCGCAGAGGAGGTGAGAGGGGCGGAGAGGAGGTGAGAGGGGCGCAGAGGACGGTGGAGAGGGGCGCAGCGCAGAGGAGGCGAGAGGGGCGCAGCTTGTGAGAAGGAGGCGAAGAGGTAGCGAGCGGCGCAGCTGAGAGGAGGTGAGAGGGGCGGAGAGGAGGTGAGAGGGGCGCAGCGCAGAGGTGGTGAGAGGGGCGGAGTGAGAGGTGAGAGGGGCGTCAGCGGACGAGGTGGTGAGAGGGGCGGAGAGGAGGTGAGAGGGGCGCAGCGCAGAGAAGGTGAGAGCGGGCGGCAGCGTCAGAGGAGGTTTGGAGAGGGGCGCAGGGAGAGGAGGTCGAGGTGGGCGCAGCGCAGAGGAGGTGAGAGGGGCGAAGCGCAGAGGTGGTGAGAGGGGCGCAGCGGAAGAGGAGGTGGAGGCGGCGCAGCGCGATAGAGGTGGTGAGAGGGGCGCAGAGCTGAGGGAGGGTGAGAAGGGGCGCAGAGCAGGGAGGTGAGAGGGGGCAGCGGAGAGGAGTGAGGGGGCCGCAGCGCAGAGGGGTGAGAGGGGCGCAGCGCAGAGGAGGAGAAGAGGGGCGCAGCGCACGAGGACGGTGTAGAGGGGGCTAGCGCAGAGGAGGTGAGCGGGGAGCAGCGCAGAGGAGGTGAGAGGGGCGCAGCGCCGTTCTGCTAGGGGTCATGTACTGGGCAGCGTCTGTTCCCGTCAGGATGTGCGCCGGTTGGCGGTGGTACTGGCCCCTTGTATCTACAAATGCTCCGCCATCTACATGACTATATCTGAACCCGAGACCTCAGAGCTCATCAGAGATCAGTCACTGTGAGGGAGAAGCACAGTCCTGTCCGCGGGGCGGGGTGCTGCAGCATTGTTTTCCCAAATTCTAGCCCTCTCACAGTCATGCTACTGTACTGTAAACGGTGGTGGAGAGGCGGACACTCGTAGCTCCTGTGGTACAGTATAGATTGTAAGTGCCCCCCACAGTCACAGGGAGGACAGGAGCACCCCCTAGAGGCAGCCACCTCCATAGAGGGGGCAGGAGCACCCCCTCGAGGTAGCCACCCCCAGAGGGGGGACAGGAGCACCCCCTAGGGCACCCACCCCTTTTGGGGGAAAAAAGCCCCCCCTAGGGCGCCACCCCCATAGGGGGGCAGGAGAAACCCCTAGGGCAGCCACCCCATAGGGAGGACGGGAAACCCCCCCTGAGGAGCCCCCCCCATAGAGCGGAAAGGAGCACCCCTGAGGCAGCCACCCCTGAGAGGAAGAAGACCCCTAGGAAAGTCACCCCATGAGGGGACGGAGCACCCCCTGACGCAGTCACCCCCATGGAGGGACAGGGACCCCTGAGGCAGCCCCCCCCCTTTTAGAGGGACGGCACCTCCTAGAGGCCCCCCCCAGAGGGAGGACGGGCCCCCCTAGGGAAAGCCACCCCCAGAGGGAGGACATGGCGCCCTAGAGGCATTCATCCCCAGAGGGAGGACTGAGCGCCCCCTAGAGGCAGCCCCCCCTAGAGATGCAGGAGCCCCCCCTAGGGGGTTTTTCATCCCCGAGGGAGGACAGGAGCGCCCCAAAGGGACCCATTCCCATAGAGAGGACAGGAGCGCCCACTAGAGGCAGTCACCCCCCATAAAAGAGGACAGGAGCGCCCCTGGAGGCAGCCCCCCATAGGGAGGACAGGAAAAACCCCCTAAGGCAGTCACCCCTAAAAGGAGGAAAGGGAGGATCCTGGAGGCACCCAAAACCCCCCATAGAGGGGGACAGGAGCGCCCATGGGAGCCATCCCCATAGAGAGGAAGGAAACCCCCCCCCCTGAGGCAGCCACCACCAGAGGGAGGACAGGGCACCCCCTGAGCAGCCTCCTAGAGGGGGACGGGAAAGCACCCCCTAGGGGCAGCCCCCCCTAGGAAGGACAGGAGCACCCCCTAGAGGCCGCCACCGTAGAGAGGACGGAGTCCCCCCTAGAGGCAGCCACCTCCATAGAGAGGAAAGGAGCAAACCTAGAGGCAGCCCCCCCCATAGGGGGACAGGGCCCCCCTAGAGGCACCCACCCCCATAGAGGGGGACAGGAGCCCCCCTAGAGGACCCCCCCATAGAGAGGAAAGGAGCCCCCTGAGGCCCCCAACCCCCCAGGGAGGCAGGAGCCCCCCCATAGAGGCCCCACCTCCATAGAGAGGCAGGAGTACCCCCTAGAGGCACCACCCCCAGAGGGAGGAAAGGAGCGCCCCTAAAGGCGCGCCCCCCATAGAGAGGAAGAAGACCCCTAGGGCAGCCACCCCCGAGGGGAAAAAGCGCCCACAAGAGGCAGCCACCCCCAATAGGAGGACAGGAGACCCCCTGAGGCGCCACCCCCATAGAGGGAAGGGGACCCCCCCAGAGGCAGCCCCCCATGAGAAGGCGGAGACCCCCTAGGGCCGCCCCCCGCATGAGGGGACGGGTGCCCCTAGAGGCAGCCACCTCCATAAGAGGCAGGAGCACCCCCTAGAGGCACCCACCTCCATAAGGGGGGACAGGGAAAAAAATAGGGCGCCCCCCCGCATAGAGAGGACAGGAGCGCCCACTAGAGGCAGCCCCCCCCAGGGGAGGACAGGGTGCCACCTGGGGCAGCCCCCCATAGAGAGGAAGGGCCCCTGAGGCAGCCCCCCCAGAGGGAGGAACAGGAGTCCCCCTAAGGCAGCCACCCCATAGAGAGGACAGGAGTGCCCCCTAGAGGCAGCCACCCGCATAGAGAGGACAGGAGCACCCCCTAGAGGCAGCCACCCCCAGAGGGAGGACAGGAGCACCACCTAGAGGCAGCCACCCCCATAGAGAGGACAGGAGGGCCCCCTAGAGGCAGCCACCCGCATAGAGAGGACAGGAGACCCCCCTAGAGGCAGCCACCCCCATAGAGAGGACAGGAGTGCACCCTAGAGTTAGGCATTCAGATAGGCAGGTTAGGAGCACCCCCTAGAGGCAACCATCCCCAGAGGGAGGACAGGAGCGCCCACTAGAGGCAGCCATCCCCAGAGGGAGGACAGGAGCGCCCACTAGAGGCAGCCACCCCCATAGTGAGGACAGGAGCACCCCCTAGAGGCAGCCCACTCCCCCATAGAGAGGACAGGAGCACCCCCTAGAGGCAGCCACCCCCATAGGGAGGACAGGAGCACCCCCTAGAGGCAGCCACCCCCATAGGGAGGACAGGAGCACCCCCTAGAGGCAGCCACCCCCATAGAGAGGACAGGAGCACCCCCTAGAGGCAGCCACCCCCAGAGGGAGGACAGGAGCGCCCACTAGAGGCAGCCACCCCCATAGAGAGGACAGGAGCCCCACCTAGAGGCAGCCACCCCCATAGAGAGGACAGGAGCACCCCCTAGAGGCAGCCACCCCCATAGAGAGGACAGGAGTGCCCCCTAGAGGCAGGCATTCAGATAGGCAGGTTAGGAGCACCCCCTAGAGGAAGCCACCCCCAGAGGGAGGACAGGAGCACCCCCTAGAGGCCGCCACCCCCATAGGGAGGATAGGAGCACCCCATAGAGGCAGCCACCCCCATAGGGAGGACAGGAGCACACCCTAGAGGCAGCCACCCCCATAGGGAGGACAGGAGCACCCCCTAGAGGAAGCAACCCCCCTACAGAGGACAGGAGCACCCCCTAGAGGCAGCCACCCCCATAGAGATGACAGGAGCACCCCCTAGAGGCAGCCACCCCCATAGAGAGGACAGGAGCACCCCCTAGAGGCAGCCACCTCCATAGAGAGGACAGGAGCACCACCTAGAGGCAGCCACCCCCATAGAGAGGACAGGAGCGCCCACTAGAGGCAGCCATCCCCATAGAGGACAGGAGTGCCCCCTAGAGTTAGGCATTCAGATAGGCAGGTTAGGAGCACCCCCTAGAGGCAGCCACCCCCAGAGGGAGGACAGGAGCACCCCTAGAGTCAGTCACCCCCATAGAGAGGACAGGAGCTAACCCTGGAGGCAGCCACCCCCCATAGAGAGGGACAGGAGACCCCTAGAGGGCAGCCCCCCATAGAAGGAAGGAGCACCCCCTAGAGGCAGCCACCCCATAGAGAGGACAGGAGCACCCCCTAGAGGCAGCCACCCCCCATAGAGAGGACAGGAGCGCCCACTAGAGGCAGCCAACCCCATAGAGAGGACAGGAGCACCCCCTAGAGGCAGCCACCCCCAGAGGGAGGACAGGAGCACCCCATAGAGGCAGCCACCCCCATCGGGAGGACAGGAGCACACCCAAGAGGCAGCCACCCCCATAGAGAGGACAGGAGTGCCCCCTAGAGGCAGCCACCCCCATAGAGAGGACAGGAGCACCCCCTAGAGGCAGCCACCTCCATAGAGAGGACAGGAGCACCACCTAGAGGCAGCCACCCGCATAGAGAGGACAGGAGCACCCCCTAGAGGCAGCCACCCCCAGAGGGAGGACAGGAGCGCCACCTAGAGGCAGCCACCCCCAGAGGGAGGACAGGAGCACCACCTAGAGGCAGCCATCCCCATGGGAGGACAGGAGCACCACCTATAGGCAGCCACCCCCCAAGGGAGGACAGGAGCACCCCCGAGAGGCAGCCCCCCCCAGAGGGAGGACAGGAGCACCCCCTAGAGGCAGCCACCCCCATAGGGAGGACAGGAGCACCCCCTAGAGGCAGCCACCCCCCGAGGGAGGACAGGAGCACCCCCTAGAGGCAGCCACCCCCATAGAGAGGACAGGAGCACCACCTAGAGGCAGCCACCCCATAGAGAGGACAGGAGCACCACCTAGAGGCAGCCACCCCCATAGAGAGGACAGGAGCACCACCTAGAGTCAGCCACCACCATAG
Source organism: Phyllomedusa bahiana (assembly GCA_025379985.1). Classification (NCBI taxonomy): domain Eukaryota; kingdom Metazoa; phylum Chordata; class Amphibia; order Anura; family Hylidae; genus Phyllomedusa; species Phyllomedusa bahiana. Next base: position 26,881 of record JAODAL010029158.1, on the reverse strand, counting down.
AGAGGACAGGAGCACCGCCTAGAGGCAAGCCACCCCCATAGAGAGGACAGGAGCACCACCTAAAGGCAGCCCCCCCCATAGAGAGGACAGGAGTGCCCCCTAGAGGCAGGCAGGCAGTCAGAGAGGCAGGTTAGGAGCGTGCCCTAGAGGAAGTACCCTGAGTGTAAAAACCGCACATGTGACCCCAGGGTAATAGATGCTGCGGACGTGGGGCAAATCCAGAAAGGTTGTCAATCATCAAGGTGTAAAATGTGAGGGTGGAGTCCGCGGCCCCGAATAAATCCTCCGGTGTCTCCTCTATCTATCCTGATCAGTGACGACATTTTATCTCACATCTGAGAGACATTAATATTCTAAAGGGCTTGTGTGAGAAACCAGAAAAATAAGAGCAGAAAATGGAGGAAAGATGAGCAGCAAATATACAGCAAAGTGTGGAATTAAGACTACAAACCCCGTCACCTCGCACGCCAAGATGGAGCTACCTCCACGGGATAGGGGGCGGAGCTACAGTGGCTGGGTGCGATCTCTGAAAACTACATTTCCCACAATGCCGCTTCCTTCAGCTAAGCAGGAAAGCCCCGCCCCTATACTTCTCACAGCCCCACCCTCTCTGGTCCTCACGGCCACGCCCCCTCTACTTCTCACAGCCACACCCTCTCTGTTCGGCCCCAATCACATCCGAACCTAAAGAAGGTGTCCCCACAAACCCCACAGGGGACCCCTGGAGAGCACAGAGCACACATGCCCATATACACACAGATATACAGCTGTCCAGCAGTTTCCCTCCCCTCTATAAAAAGCCCCATCGGCAGATGTCTCCCTCCCTCTATATAAAGCCCCATCTGCAGGTTTCTCCCTCCCTCTATAAAAAGCCCCATCGACAGATGTCTCCCTCCCTCTATATAAAGCCCCATCTGCAGGTTTCTCTCTCCCTCTATATAAATCCCCATCTGCAGGTTTCTCCCTCCCCTCTATATAAAGCCCCATCTGCAGGTTTCTCCCTCCCTCTATATAAAGCCCCATCTGTAGGTTTCTCCATCCCCTCTATATAAAGCCCCATCTGCAGGTTTCTCCATCCCCTCTATATAAATCCCCATCTGCAGGTTTTTCTCCCGTTTTAGATCCATTCGGAACCAAAATTATTTCTATTCCCCAAATGCAGAATGAGGGAGAATTTTTAAGGCATTTTTATTACTTTCTGTAAAGTCAGCAGTTTCCTCCATTTCCTTAGTATTTGGGGGCTTTGCCCTTAGACTGTAGGACTTGGGTCACACGTTCTGGATCCTTCCACAAGCTTCTCACAATAGTTGGTGGGAATTTTGGCCGCTTCCTCCTGACAGAACTGGTGTCACTGAGCCATGTTTGGAGGTCTCTCGCTCGCTCCGGCCTTTTCAGCTTTGCTCATACATTTCCAATAGGATGAGATCAGGGCTTTGTGACGGCCGCTCCAAAACATTGACTTGGTTCTCCTGAAGCCACTTTGTAACCAGTTTGGCCGCAGCTTCAGGTCATTGTCCATTTGGAAGACACATTTCCACCCAAGCTGTAACTTCCTGGCTGATGTCTTGAGATGTTCCTTCATTGTTGCCACATAATCTACTTTCCTCATGATGCATCTATTTTGTGAAGTGCACGAGTCCCTCCTGCAGCAAAACAACCTCACAACATGACACTGCCGCCTCCATGTTTCACAGTTGGGATGATGTTCTAAGGCTGCCAAGCTTCTCCCTTTTTCCTCCAAACATAATGATGGTCATTATGACCAATAAGTTCAATGTTAGTTTCGTCAGACCCCAGGACTTGTCTCCAGAAATGTAGGTCTTTGTCCCTGTGGCTTTTTTATGTTTCTTTTGGAGTAATGGCTTCTTCCTGGCAGAGCGGCCTTTCAGCCCATGATGATACAGTTCTCGTCTCACTGTGGATAGTGAAACAATCTTACCAGCTTCCGACAGCATCTTCACAAGGTCTTTTGCTTTTGTTCTTGGGTTGATCTGCACATGTCGGACCAAAGCACGTTCATCTCTAAGACACAGACCCCGTCTCCTTCCTGAGCGGTATGATGGCCGGACATTCCCATCTTGTTTGTACTTGTGTATAATTGTTTGTACAGATGAACGAAGCTCCTTCAGGGATCTGGAAATTGCCCCGAAGTATGATCCAGACTTGTGCAAGTCCACAATTCTCTTCCTGATATCTTGGCTGATTTCTTTAGACTTTCCCATGATGTTACACACAAAGCAGGGTGTTTCTGGTGTGCTATAAAATACATCCACAGCTGTGTCTCTAATTAACTCAGATGTTGGCAATAAACCTATCAGAAGCTTCCAAAGACCTGACCTCATATAGGCGGGGCCAAATTGTGTAAAGGCGGAGTCATCCCAGTGTATGGAAACTGCTGACTTTACAGAAAGTGATAAAAATGCCTTAAAAATTCTCCCTCATTATTCTGCATTTGGGGAATAGAAAGAATTTCGGTTCCTAATTGACTTAAAACGGGGAAGGTCTATTCTAATTTCATGTCAGAGAAAAACCTGCAGATGGGGCTTTATACAGAGGGGGATGGAAACCTGCAGATGGGGCTTTATATAGAGGGAAGGGAGAAACCTGCAGATGGGGCTTTATATAGAGGGGAGAAACCTGCAGATGGGGCTTTATATAGAGGGAGGGAGAAACCTGCAGATGGGGGCTTTATATAGAGGGGAGGGAGAAACCTGCAGATGGGGCTTTATATACAGTCATGGCCAAAAGTTTTGAGAATGACACAAATCTTCTATTTTCCCCTGATCTGTTGCCCTCTGGTTTTTCTGTGTTTGTCAGATGTTTTTATCACATACAGAAATACAAGTGCAATCAGATAATGAGTAACAAAAGCTTTTATTGACCATTAGAATGAGTTAATGCAGCGAGTCAATATTTGCAGTGTTGACCCTTCTTCTTCAGGACCTCTGCAATTCTCCCTGGCATGCTCTCAATCACCTTCTGGAGCAAATCCTGACTGATAGCCGTCCATTCTTGCACAATCCATTCTTGCATTTTGTCACAATTTGTTGGTTTTTGTTTGTCCAGCCGTCTCTTGATGATTGACCACAAGTTCTCAATGGGATTAAGATCTGGGGAGTTTCCAGGCCATGGACCCAAAATCTCTATGTTTTGTTCCCTGAGCCGTTTAGTTATCACCTTTGCTTTATGGCAAGGTGTTCCATCATGCTGGAGAAGGCATTGCTGATCACCAAACTGCTCTTGGACGGTTGGGAGAAGTTGCTCTTGGAGGACATTCTGGTACCATTCTTTATTCATGGATGTGTTTTTAGGCAAGACTGTTAGAGAGCCGATTCCCTTGGCTGAGAAGCAACCGCACACATGAATGGTTTCTGGATCTGGTGGTATCGCTCACCTTGTCTTCTCCGAACAAGCTGTTTTCCAGATGTTCCAAAGATTCGGAAAGGGGATTCATCAGAGAAAATGACTTTACCCCAGTCCTCAGCAGTCCACTCCTGTACCTTTGGCAGAATATCAGTCTGTCCCTGATGTTTTTTCTGGAGAGAAGTGGCTTCTTTGCTGCCCTCCTTGACACCAGGCCTTGCTCCATGAGTCTCCGCAGTCTCACAGTGCATGCAGATGCACTCACACCTGCCTGCTGCCATTCCTGAGCAAGCTCTGCACTGCTGGTAGCCCGATTCTGAAGCTGAAACACTTTAAGAGACGGTCCTGGTGCTTGCTGGTCTTTCTTGGGCGCCCTGGAGCCTTTTTGGCAACAATGGAACCTCTCTCCTTGAATTCCTTGATGATGCGATAGATTGTTGACTGAGGTGCAATCTTTCTAGCTGCGATACTCTTCCCTGTTAGGCCAGTTTTGTGCAGTGCAATGATGACTGCACGTGTTTCTTTAGAGATAACCATGGTTAACAGAAGAGAAACAATGATGCCAAGCACCAGCCTCCTTTTAAAGTGTCCAGTGGTGTGATTCTTACTTAATCATGACAGATTGATCTCCAGCCCTGTCCTCATCAACACCCACACCTGTGCTAATGGAGCAATCACTGAAACGATGTTAGCTGCTCCTTTTAAGGCAGGCCTGCAATGAAGTGGAAATGTGTTTTGGGGGAAAAAGTTCATTTTCTAGGCAACTATTGACTTTGCAATTAATTGCTGTTAAGCTGATGACTCTTTATAACATTCTGGAGTATATGCAAATTGCCATTATAAAACCTGATGCAGAAGACTTTGGAAAAATTAACATTTGTATCATTCTCAAAACTTTTGGCCATGACTGTAGAGGGGAGGGAGAAACCTGCAGATGGGGCTTTATATAGAGGGGAGAAACCTGCAGATGGGGCTTTATATAGAGGGGAGAAACCTGCAGATGGGGCTTTATATAGAGGGGAGAAACCTGCAGATGGGGCTTTATATAGAGGGGAGAACCTGCAGATGGGGCTTTATATAGAGGGGAGAACCTGCAGATGGGGCTTTATATAGAGGGGAGGGAAATTGTTGGGTTCAGCTCTAGATACATATACAGTTAGGTCAATATATCTTTGGACACAGACACAAATTTTGTTTTTTGTACATTTTTACTGAAACATATTCAGGTTCTAGTTCTATAATGGACATAGAGTCCAGACTTTCTGCTTTCATTTGAGGGGATCCACATGAACTTTGGATGAAGGGTTTTGGCGTCTCAGCTCGGTAACATGGGCGCCCTGATTATAACGGGACCAGTACTTTATTATATTCTGTTGCCTTCTTTGTATTTAATGGTGATATTTTTGAGTACTGTTATCTTTTTATACTTCTCCTTGCTGAGATCTACTTGCATACTCTGATTGTTTGACCCATATGCTAACGCCATCTGTCTTTGTACATCGCAATTTAACTTGATTAAGTTAACATTCATGCTTTCTCTCTCCTTCTGTTACCTTTAATAAAACCCTTTAAATTTCGATAAGGGGCCCAGAAGTATGGGACAAATTTACATATTGTAAAAAAATTTCATTCTAATCCGGGCTAAAACCCCCCTTTTGGGGCAATAACCCCCTGAAGCCTTGACTTCAGGGCCCATCCCCAGACGCTGGGCTTCCCTTTTTTGGCAATGACCCCTGAAGCCTGACCCAGGGGACATCCCCCGCGCTGGGTTCCCCCTTTTTGGAAATGAGGCCGACCCTGACCCAGGACTCACCAGACGCGATTTTCCCCTCCTTGTGGTATGACGCCTGACCCCGACCTCATGGAATAAACCAACACTGGTTTCCCCCCTTTGTTGGTAAGACGGCCTGAGCCCTGACCTCAGGGGAAACCAGACGCGGGGCTTCCCCTTTTTGGGCAGTGACGGCCTAAGTCCGAGCTCATGGAACACCAGACGCTGGGTTTCCCCCCTGTTGGCAATGACCCCTGAACCCTTTGACCTCTGGCCATCACCAGAGCGGGGTTTTCCCCTCCCTTTGGGAAATGAGGGCCTGAACCCTTAACCTCGGGACATCCCCAACGTGGGTTTCCTCCTTGTTAAAAAAAAGACGTGAAGTTTTGACCTCGGGCCCATCACCGACCTGGTTTCCTTTTGGCAAAAGCCTGAAGCCTTGACCTCAGGACATCCCAAGGGGGCTTCCTCCTTGTTGGCAATAACCCCGAAGCCTTGACTCATGGACATCCCCAGACGCTGGGCTTCCCCCTTGTTGGCAATAAGCCGAAGCCTTGCCCTCAGGCATCACAACGCGGGTTTTCCTTTTTTGGGTAATACGGCCTGGCCCTCCCTCATGGACATCCCCCAAGGGGGTTCCCCTTGTTGGCATGACCCTGAAGCTTGACCTATGGCCATCACCGACCGGGGTTTCCCCCCGTTGGAAAATGGGGCCCTGAACCCTTAACCTCATGGAATACCAAAGTGGGTTTCCCCCTTTTTGCAATGATACCCCTAAAGCATGCCCTCATGGAATCACCAGACGCTGGTTTTCCCCCTTGTTGGAAATGACACCTGAAGCTTGACCTCATGGCCATCACCAGACCGGGGTTTTCCCCCCCTTTGGGCAATGACGGCCTGAAGCCTTAAAACCCTCAGGGACATCACCAGACGCTGGGTTTCTTCCTTTGTTGGCAATGAGCCTGAAGCTTGACCCATGGCCATCACCAGACGCGGGGGTTTTCCCCCTTTGTTGGCAATGATACCCTAAGCCTTGCCTCTGGACCCCCAGACGGGGTTTTTCCTCCTTTTTGGAAATGACGCCTAAAGCCTTGCCCTCATGGACACACCAGACCGGGTTTCCTTTTGGGGCATGACGGCCTGAATTTTTACCTCATGGACATCACCAGACGCTGGGCTTCCCCGTTGGGGAAATAACGCCTGAAGCCTTGCCCTCTGGCCATCCCCAGACCGGGGGTTTCCCTCCTTGTTGGCAATGAGCCAACCCTTGCCCTCATGGCCATCACCAGACGCGGGGTTTTCCTCCTTGTTGGCAATACACCTGAAGCCTTACCTCATGGACATCCCCCAACGCGGGGGGTTTCCTCCCTGTTGGCAATGAGGGCCTAACCCTTAACCCATGGCCCCACCAGACGCGGGGGGTTTCCCCTTGTTGCAATATCCCTGAAGCCGCCCTCAGGGACATCACCAGAGCGGGTTTTCCCCCTTTTGGCAATGCCCCTGAAGCCTGACCCCAGGGGACATCACCAGACGGGTTTTCCTCCTTGTTGGAAATGCGGCCCGAGCCCTGATCAGGGACATCCCCATGTGGGTTCCTCCTTTTTGGCAATGAGACCTGAACCTTGACCCATGGCCATCACCGGGCGTGGGTTTCCCCCCTGTTGGAAATGACGGCCTGAAGCCTTAACCCATGGCATCACCAAGTGGGTTTTCCCCTTTTTGGGCAATGATACCGAGCCTTACCTCAGGGACACCCCGACGCGGGGTTTTTCCTCCTTTTTGGGCAATGACGCCTAAGTTTGACCTAAAGGGCCATCACCAGAGCGGGGTTTCCTCCTTTTTGGCAAAAAAGCCTGAAGCCTTGACCTCTGGAATCACCAACCTGGGTTTCCCCCTTGTTAGAATGACGCCTGAAGCTTTGACTCAGGCCATCCCCGACGCTGGGTTTCCTCCTTTTTGGGCAATGGGGCCAAACCCTTTGACCTTAATGGACATCCCAAAACGCGGGGCTTCCTCCTTGGGGGCAAATACGGCCTGAAGCCTTGACCCAGGGCCATCCCCAACGCTGGGTTTCCCCTTTTGGGGAATGCGGCCGAGCCCTGACCTCATGGACATCACCAGCCTGGGTTCCTCCTTGTTGGCAATGCCCCTAAACCCTTTCCCTCAGGGCCATCACCAACCGGGTTTCCCTCCTGTTGGCCATGGGGCCTGAACCCTTAACCTCAGGACATCACCAGACGCGGGGTTTCCTCCTTGTTGGCAATGACCCTAAGCTTTGACCTCATGGCCTCACCAGACCCCGGGTTTCCCCTTGTTGGAAATGATAGCCTGAACCCTTTGCCCTCAAAAATCCCCACGCGGGTTTCTCCTTGTTGGCAATGCGCCTGAACCTTGACCTCGGGAAAACCCCGCGCGGGGGTTTCCCCCTTGTTGGCAATGACGGCCTGAACCTTGACCCCAAAGGACTCACCAGAGCTGGGCTTCCTCCTTTTTGGGCAATGACGGCCCTAAAGCCTTGACCTCAGGCCATCCCCAGACGCTGGGTTTCCCCTTTTGGAAAAGAGGGCCCTGAAGCCTTGACCTCAGGCCATCACCAGACACGGGGTTTCCCCCTTGGGGCAATGAACCAAAGCCTTTGACCTCAGGGACTCCCAACGCTGGGTTCCCCCCTGTTGGCAATGGGGCCTAAACCCTTTAAAACCCTGGACACACCAGACGCTGGGTAATCCTTTTTGGGGCAATGATCCCCTGAAGCTGCCCTCATGGACATCCCCGCGCTGGGTTTCCTCCCTTTTGGAAATGATGCTAACCCTTGACCTCTGGACATCACCAGACGCTGGGTTCCCCCTTGTTGGTAATGGGGCCTGAGCCCTACCTCAGGGACATCACCAAAACGGGGCTCCCCCTTTGTTGTCAATGACCCCTAAGCCTTGACCTCATGGCCTCACCAACCGGGTTTCCTCCCTTTTGGGGCAATGACCCTGAACCTTAACCCATGGACATCACCAGACGCGGGGTTTTCTCCTTGTTGGCAATGTAGCCTAAACCCTTGACCTAGGGGACATCACCAGACGCGGGTTTCCTCCTTGTTGGCAATGCCCCTGAAGCTTTGACCCATGGCCATCACCAGACGCGGGGTTTCCCCCTTTTTGGGAAATGATAGTGAAGCCTTGACCTCAGGACTCACCGACCGGGTTTTCCCTCCTTTTTGGGAAAAGACCCCGAATTTTTGACCTCATGGCCATCCCCGCGCTGGTTTCCCCTTGTTGGCAAGACCCTGAACCCCGACCTTGGACTCACCAGCCGGGTTTTTTCCTCCTTGTTGGCAATGACGGCCTGAAGCCTTGACTTCATGGACATCACAGACGTTGGGTTTCCTCCTTGTTGGCAATGACGGCCTGAAGCTTGACCTCATGGACATCCCCCCAACGCTGGGGTTTTCTCCTTTTTGGCAATGAGGGCCAAAGCCTTGACCTCAGGACATCACCGACCGGGGTTTCCCTTTTTTGGCAGTGCGCCTGAACCCTGACCTCATAGACATCACCAACGCTGGGTTTCCTCCTTTTTGGCGTGAGCCTGAAGCTCTACCTTTATGGAAAGGAGGAAAAAAACTTTTTTTAGTGCACCCAAAAAGTTTCCAACTTTATATTGATGCTTTAAACTGGGGTGGAAATTGGGGGTTGGTTTTGGGGCTTCGGGGCTCACATCCTATCCCGGATTTGGAATACCCCCTTTTTTCCCCGAATTTTTGTGCTCCAGGGTTTCGGGTCTGGGGGCCCTTTCAATATGTCCCCCAACGTTACAGATCGGGGGGTGCGTAAAAGTTTTCAGCAATTGCAAAGGAAATTTGCTTTCCCGCAACCAGCAAAAAATATTTACAGCTTAGGGCCGCGTAAAGCAGAAAAATAGACAAATTTTCAATATAATGCTAAGTTTATTCCAAAGACGGGTCAAGAACATCAAACAACAAGGGGCTGAACCCTTTATATAACTTTTGTTGGCAAACTTTTTTTTTAGAACCCAAAAAGATTTTCGTAGTAGGTGGGAAGGAATTGGCCCCCATAAGCCCCAAATTTTGGGGGGAGATACTGGGACCATCCATTGATTTCAGTGAGTGAAAAGATCAATCTCTCAATTATTTTTAATACATCGAGTTTACAGAACTCCCCTATTTCTAATAAAAATTGAATTCGGGCCCCCTCTGTTAATAGGTGCATGTGCACCCGCCTTCTGATGCTATGTTCTTTGGGATTCCCTAAACTAACATATTGGATTTTTATTGTCCAATTGATCCAGCGATTTTTTTAAATTACAGTGAGATGAAACCTTGGGTTTTTATTTGGGGAAAGTAGGAGACTTTAAAGGGTTTTTGAGGTTTTGAAAAACGCAATATTAGACTTTTATTTTTGGGGGAGGAAATTAATGCACAAAGGGCTGGATCAAACCCCGTCAGCACAGGGGTTTGTTAATAAAATGAACTGGTGATTTTCTCGAGGAAGGGGGGGTATTAAAGGAGGAAACCAAAATAAGTAAAATAAAAATGGGCTAAATGGTGGGTTTTTCTGGTGGCTGCACCGAACTTGTTTTGGCAGAGGGTGTTGGGGGTTCGGGGTAGAGTTCCCGGACTGTGTCTATGGCTTGTGTGGGGGAAGGCCGTCCCAGCCGGGGACAATTTTTTTTTGTGATAAAAACTACTGTTATTAATATTGCATTGCTATTTATTGTAAGGATGTTTACTGCCTGAATTGGAGAGGGTTTGGGAGGTGGGGGTTTGGGTTTTGGGTTTTTGGGGTAAAAGTTGAAATTTGGTCTTACAATAATATAGTATTTTGTTTTTACTACTTTATTCTGACCAATAAAAAATTTTGGTTAAAAAAAAAAAGAACTTGAATATGTTTCAGTAAATCGACACAAAAAACAAAATATGAGTCAGTGTCCAAATCTATATGGATTAGCACCAATTATTGAACCATTTTTGCTTTTCTTGTTTTTGGTGCTTAATAAAAATATTTTGAACAAATATATACGGACCTAACTGTATATGTAGCTAAAAAAATAGAAAAATAGAATAGCAAAAATATCGTGCCCGTTGCTGCGTGTGAATGGCTTTGGAGAGGGGACCCGCGGCCGCTGCTGGATGTCTTGAACTTATCAAATTTAAAAGTTTTGGAGGTTGTTTCCCCTGCTTTTATGCACAACCAAACAAGGTGAGCACCCAGTTCACATTGATTTTAAACATCACACTGTAAACGTACTCCACCATAAGAGCGCCCTCTCTGTTTTTTTCTTTTACCCTGTGTATCTACAGTTGAAACCAGAAGTTTCCTTCCATCCATCCAACAAACCCTCGACTATCCCCCACTCCCCGGGCCAAGAAGCCCAACAAACCCCCAAACCATCCCCCACCCCAACACAAAGGAGGACCCGACAAATCCCCGACCATTTTCCCCCTCCGGATCAATGGAGGACCCAAAAAAAACCGACCCTCCCCCCTCCGCGATCTGGGAGGCCCCCAACAAAACCGACCATCCCCCACTCCTGGACCATCCACCACTCCGCAACTCAATGGAGGACCCGACAAATCCCCGACCATCTCCCACTCCTAGACTCACCAGAAGACCCAACAAACCACCAACCATCCCCCACTCCGCGACTCTATGGAGGACCCGCCAAACCCTGATCATCCCCCACTCCCAGAATCACTGGAGGACCCGACAAGTACCCGACCAGCCCCCACTCCTGGGCTCATCGGAGGACCCAACAAACCCCGACCATCCCCCACTCCTGGACCCAACAAACCCTTGACTATCCCCCACTCCTGGACTCACTGGAGGACCCAACAACCCCGCCCATCCCCTATTGGACTCAAGGGGGCCCCCAAAAAACCCCCGACCCCCCCCACCCGGACTAAATTAAAGGACCCAACAAAACCCCAACCACCCTCACTGGGGGACCAATGGGGGGACCAAAAACCCCCCGACCATCCCCTACTCCCGGACTCAATGGAGGAACCAACAAACCACTGACCATCCCCCACTCCAGGACTGACCGAAGGACCCAACATACCCCCCGACCATCCCCCCCTCGCAACTCACCTAGGACCCCACAAACCAAGACTATCCCCCACTCTTGGACTCACTGGAAGACCCAACAACCCCCGCTTCCCACCCCCAGACTCCCCGTGGACCCAAACAAACTCAGACACCCCACTCCTGGATCACGGAGGCCCAAAAAACCCCCCAACCATTCCCCACTCCTGGATTCACTGGAGGACCCAACAAACCCTGACCATCCACCACTCCTGGACTCACCAGAAGACCCAACAAACCCCCAACCATTCCCCACTCCGGGAATCAATGGAGGACCCAACAAACCCCCGACCATTGCCCACAACCAGACTCACTATTCACCACTTCCGGACTCACTTAAGGACCCACCCAAGGTCCCTGACCTCCCTTCCCAGACTCACCGGAGGTCCCCATGCTTAGCAGTACAGCCACCCACAGCATCCAGTAGAAGAGGAGGATGAGGAAAGTCCAGAGCGGCTGCAGCAGCAGGAAAGGCATCCGTCCAATAAAGCCGCTCACCACATGAAAGAGGCGAATGGTCACCTTACCCTTCCCACAGGGAAAAACAATGATGAGAAACTGGAAAAATCGAGACGAGACAAAGAGCAACCGGAAATGACACCGGATGCACAGAGAAGATACCGACGAAAAACACTCACCGAAGCCAACGTGGAGACGATGGAGAATCCAAGCAAGAACTTGGCGTTTTCCTTCTCGGTTTCCAGTTCGTAGCTGAGATCGTGGATGTGGTCGTAGAACAACCACCAGAGGACTCCGGTCACAACTGAGTGAGGGGATGGAAATCAAGAAGAAAAACATCAGGAAAAACTACAGAACGAAAAACCAGGAAGAAAAACATCAGGAAAAACTGCCAAGCAGAAAACCGGGAAGAAAAACAACAGGAAAAACCTAGTAATGAAAATCAGGAAGAAAAACATCAGGAAAAACTACAGAACAGAAAACCAGGAAGAAAAACATCAGGATGAACTACAGAACAGAAAACCGGGAAGAAAAAAAAACAGGAAAAAGCTACAGAATTAAAAAAATCAGAAAGAAAAACATCAAGAAAAACTACCAAGCAGAACACCGGGAAGAAAAAGAACAGGAAAAAGCTACAGAATAAAAATAAGAAAGAAAAACATCATGAAAAAGGTACAGAATGAAAATCAGAAAGAAAACATCCCGGAAAAAGTAAAGAGAAAAAATCGTAAAAAAAACATCAGGGAAAAAAAACAGAAAAGAAAACCGGAAGAAAAACATCGGAAAAAAAACCCAAACAGAAAACCCGGAAAAAAAAAGAACAGGAAAACCTTTTTTTGGAATAAAAATAGGAAAAAAAAAATAGAAAAAGTACAGAACAAAAAATCAGTAAGAAAAACATCAGGAAAAAATACAGAACAGAAAACCAGGAAGAAAAACATCAGGAAAAAACCACCAAGCAGAAAACCGGCAAGAAAAAGAACAGGTAAAACCTAGAGAATGAAAAAACAGGGGGAAAAAAACAAGAGGGGAAAAAACTACAGAACAAAAAAATCTAAGAAAAAACTCAGGAAAAAAATACGAAAAAAAACCGGAAAAAAAAAACATCAGGGGAAAAAAAAACCAAGCAGAAAAACCCCAAGAAAAAGAACAGGTAAAACCCAAAAGAATGAAATCAAAAGAAAAAAAATAATGAAAAAGCTACAGAATGAAAATCAGAAAGAAAACATCAGTAAAAAAACTACAGAAAAAAATCGGGAAGAAAAACATCAGAAAAAGCTACAAAACAAAAAAATCAGGAAGAAAAAAACCAGGAAAAAACTACAGAAAGAAAACCAGGAAGAAAAAAAATAAAAAAAGAAAAGTACAGAACAAAAAAAAATCAGTAAAAAAGTACAGAACAAAAAAATCAGGAAAAAGCTAAAGAACAAAAATCAGGAAAAAAAACATCAGGAAAAAAACTACAGAAAAGAAAACAAGGAAGAAAAACTAAAGAGGAATCAGGAAAAACTACAGAGCAGAAAACCAGGAAGAAAAAGAAACAGGAAAAACCTAGAGAATAAAAATCAGGAAGAAAAACATCAAGAAAAACAACCAAGCAGAAAACCGGAAAGAAAAAGAAAGGAAATAGCTACAGAATGAAAATGAGAAAGAAAAACATCAGGAAAAAGTACAGAACAGAAAACCAGGAAGAAAAAAATCAGGGAAAAAAGTACAGAACGAAAACCAGGAAGAATAACATGAGGAAAAAGCTACAGAACAAAAAATCAGTAAGAAAAACATCAGGAAAAAATACAGAACAGAAAACCACGAAGAAAAACATCAGGATACAATACTGAGCAGAAAACCGGGAAGAAAAAACAACAGGAAAAAACCTAGAGAATGAAAATCAGAAAGAAAATCATCAGGAAAAAGCTACAGAATGAAAATCAGAAAGAAAAACTTCAGGAAAAAGCTACAGAGCAAAAAAATCAAGAAGAAAATCAGGAAAAAACTAAAGAATGAAAATCAGGAAGAAAAACATCAGGAAAAAACTACCAAACAGAAAATCAGGAAGAAAAACATCAGGAAAAAAAAATACAGAAAAAAAAAATCGGGAAGAAAAACATCAGAAAAAGCTACAAAACAAAAAAATCTGGAAGAAAAAAACCAGGAAAAAAACTACAGAAAGGGGGGGGGTGTGGCCTGGCTATGGAGCTGTAAGGACGTGCTTCACTTGGGCTCCGTGTCTCACCTCCTTTATCTGGCTGGCAACTTCACTCCATGATGGGGAAAGCTTCCAAAAAGAGAGGGGCTAAGTCTGCTTCTCATCCCCCCTCGCCCCGGGGGGATATTGGAACGTATTTCACCCCGGTGCCGCTGATTTCCCGCCGGCCGGAGTCCGCGAGAGGCTGTGAGGAAGATGGCGGCGGTCCTTCCTGCCTGGACTCGCTGCGTGACACGCGGCAGCGGCAACGTGGGCGCTCTACACCGGACTCACCGGTCGGCTCCCGTGCTGCGGCGACCTCCCAGCACGGCTCCCCGCTGCATTTCACAGAAGCCCCGGGCGGTTCAGGACCAGTCTCTCCCGGCGCCCCGTCTGGAGACGGCGCTGACACTCAGGCGCCTTCCTCCCTACTTCCTGCACAGCAGACCCGCACAGACGGCGCTGCGTCTCAGCTGGACCTAGCTGCTTCTCCTGCGCTGGACACGCGCTGTCATGTTCCTCCACCTCAGCTCCGACACTCTGAGGGTCGGGACCGACCAGATGCCCACAGCACGGAACCTTCTCCTGCGGCACAAGGTACAGGGATGGGGCCTGGGGACAACACCCTCCTCATAGATATCACTGAGGAGCTGCCCTCACCTGCCCCCCTAAAAAGGATTCCCTGTTATCCGCAGAACCTGACGGACACCCTGATGTCTCCTGATATGGCTGGACTCTTGGGTCGGGCGGGGGCTGCTGTTCAATCAGATGTCCAGGCCCACCTGATGTCTACCCCTGTGGCATCCTATTCGGGCCCACGGGTCCCTCTGCCTCAAGGGTCCCCTCGGACCCAGGATTCCCCTGACTCCCCCAATTTCCGGGATTGCCTGGCTACTGGGACTCTTCAAAACCTCCTTACTATGGGAGACCCGTTTTTCCCCTGGCATCAACCAGACGCACCTCGACAACCACTCTCCCGGTCCTATTATGGGCCCGATTTCACCTTCAGGTACCTGGCATGCACCCGTGCGGGCAACCACCCACCCATCGCCTCACTGGTCCACAGGCTCATCTTACATAGTTACATAGTTACATAGTTAGTAGGTTGAAAGATGACACATGTCCATCGAGTTCATTCAAGGGTGGGGAAAAATTTGGGTGATGGAGAGAGACAAGGATTAAAGCCCAGGCTCTCCCTGGTTAATGCCCAAACCCACACAAGGCAAGAACCAACCTGCTCCAGTTTAGACCCTATATCTGACCCCAGAGCCGCCACCGGCCAGGATCCAGAATTTTACCTAGCTACGTACGCATTATATTTCTTTTGTTCCAGGTAGGTATTCTAAAGCTTTCTTGAAACTCTCTACTGTTCCTGCTGTGACAGCCTTCCTAGGTCAGGCTATTCCTCAGATTTACGTTCTTACAGTGGAAGAACGCTCTTCTCCTCTGGAGATTAAATCTTTTTTCTCTAGTCGAAGGGAATGTCACACTTGTCTTTGAGGGGGCTTCACCTGAAATAATTTTTCCCCATATTTTTTGTAGGACATTTATATATTTATATAAATAATCATGTCACCCCGAAGCAGTCTTTTCTCAAGACTAAATAAGTTCAATTCTACTAACCTCGCTATAAAAAAAAAACCTTTTTAAGATGCTACATTCCCCTTTTAAGTTTGGTTGTCGTCTTTGTACTCTCTCTAGCTCTATTACATCTCTTCTATAAACTGGGGCCCAGAACCTGAAACAGCATATTCTAAAGTGAGTCGCACCAATGCTTTGTACTGCGGTAGAATGACATCCCTTGTCCCGCGAGTCCATGCCTCTTTTAATACACGGGCCCCAAAATTTAATCTAACTGGCCTTAGAGGCAAAGCTGATTGACATTGCATGCTGTTCTGTAGTTTATGTTCTTACAGAACGCCCAGTTTCTTTCTCACCAAGCGATTCTCCAAGATTTTCTCCCCTAGGACATATGATGCTGTATATTATTCTCCCCAGATGCGAACCTACATTTTTCCAATTGAACCCCTTTTGCCAAGTGGCTTGCACAAGCACTCAGTGTGTCCAGGTCCTGCCTTGCAATTTATGGAGCATCTTTCCATAGATTGCACTACCCTAATTAGCTTGGTGTCATCTGCAAAAATCTTGGGATGGTCAGGCTCAGAGCCCTTCTGCCATACTTCCGCAGGGCGCCACGGCAGGACCCTCAGATTTATCCTGTGATGGACTTCCTACCTCTGGGGCAGGTCATCATCATTCTGGGGACACCCTCTCAGTCTGCTCCACTCTACCCTGTGCTCACGTTCTGCTGATGAACATATTGGTCACTCTTGCCGATCTACGCCAAATAACCATCATGTTATCCAAGTATGTATGACTCAAATAGCGCAGGCAGATAGTCGGACTGAATGCACACGGGAATTTGCCTCGTTTCCGAACAGAGCTAGTCAACTCTCTCTTCCAAAAGTTACCTCATTGGATCAAAGCTCAAGAATCGTCGACAGCGTCCATACAGTTTTACAATCTAATACGGGCCAGCAAGCTGGTCAGAATCTTTGCTATTACAGCAATGGCACGACTTAGAAACAGAAGCCGACGCAATAATATACGGATTAGAGGGCTTCCTGAAATACGGTGGGCTCCAGCGGAGGATTTACCACTGTGGCTCACCACCATTTCAACGTATCTCCTGGAGCGACCTCCCTAACACCTATATTGAAATGGTTAGAGCCCACCGGGCCCTGCGTCCCCCCTTAATCTGGATCCTTTAGCGGCCCCGGGACGTTATTTGTAGGATTCACTTTTTTCAATTGAAAGAGGACATTATGAGACAGGCACGCAAGCGACAGTCGATCAAATATAAGGAGGCGACTCTATTACTGCTGCAGGATCTCTCTCGGCACACCCTGGCTCCAGAAGGGCCAACTCTTAAAACCGCTTTTGGCGATCCTCAAGGAAAGGAACATTCTTTACCGCTGGGGTTTCCCCTTCGCCCTGATGGTTCGACATGGTGACAAAGTCCTGGCGATTCGCACTCCGGACGACATCCCATCCTTTTTACAGGAACTGAATATCCAGAATGTCACCCTGCCACCTTGGCCTGCCTTTAGTGGTCCCCCTTCTGGAGTGGTGTCTACAACTGAGCAGTTACCAAGGAGAGCTCGACGCCGTCGTCATCATACTGACTCCTCCTCTTCTCACCCTGCCTGAACCCTATCAAAGGTTCAATCTGCTGATGCTTGATACCTTTTATTGATGAGGTGTATTTGGGAGTCCTGGTATTCCTATGCTTTTTCTTTGTTCTTCCATTAGATGGCGGTATGCCCGCATGGTGGAGATTGCATTTGACATGTTTTCAATTTATCTCTCTATGTAAGAAAGTTGCTTTTCGGACTTCCAGAATTCCTCAGCGTGTCTTCGGTTGAGCTGCTCGCATGTGGGGGCTCTTCCCAAGCGGTGAAATATGCTCTCTCCTTCTATCCCTCCAGGTTTTGGAGGGGGTATTCTGGAACTCTGACATCCCTTGGTGACATATTGTTCTGCTCCCCGTTGCATGATGAAGGTCTTTTTTTTTTCTTTTGTCGGTCCTCCCTCTCCTTAGAGCTGACCTTTTTTGAAACTTCCTCCAGACTTGCCTAGTGGATCTGTATCTTACGGAAAGGTGTTCTGGAACCTCAAATTTAATGTACGTTCTGAGGCTGAGGAATGATTGGAATCACTCACTACCTGTGTCTTCTTTAGGTTGCAGATATGTACTTTGAACATCTAGAACCAGGAGTATGAGTCCTCGCCTGACCTGCCGCCAAACCAGGCTCTGCCCCTACAGGTGGAGTGCTCGTCAATTCCATATACTTTTTAACGCCTCCGGGTGTAATCTGGATTTTCAAAGTTATAACGTTCTTTGCTGACATATTTCCTAGATAACGATAGGATTCTAATAATAATTTCTGTACGCTGTTACGGCATTGGGCCCTCGGCTGTTTTTTTTATCTATGCTCTATATTGTTTTTCTATCATTTTTACTTTCCACTTTTTTCTTTCTGAGATGCTTTCTCATTGCCAGCCCCCATTCCTTTCTTTAGTTTCTTCTAATCTGATTTTCTCCAGAGACATGGAAGCCAGAAGTGTGTACATAGGTCTCTTATCTTCCCTTTTCTCTTTTTTTTTATCTCTCCTTATACCCCCCAGTAGTTCTAGTCCGATAGAGGCTTCTCTGTGAGCCTGGGGACTGTCGACTTTTACAGTTCTTGTTAGTTCTGCTGCAGGTTACTTTACCTGCTTTTGCGGTTCTATACCCCTTCATCTTCTTCCCTATTTTTCTTACTCCCCCCCTCCCTTCCTTTTTTTCTTCCTTCCATTACGGGTGTGTGGACTACCACTTTATTTTGAATGGCTCTGACCTCACGTAGCCTCACTCAATTGCAGGGGACTTAATTACCCCGAAAGAGGGACTCAGGTGTTGCACCACTTTCACAAACACGTAAGGCTCAAATTGTTTTCTTTCAAGAGACCCATTTTAAAGAAAGGTTCCTTGCTCCTTGTTCCTTCGTAACAAAATACTATCTACATGGTTCGGTGCCAATAACCGTGATGAGTCCAGATCTAGGGGACCGTGGCCATTGCAATACATAGATCATTAGCGCACCAGGTTCTAGATTGCCAGGGTTGACCCTTTGGCAGGTTTCCGTTATACTTGTCGGATCATGATCGAGGGCCCACACGTTCACTCTTACTAATGTTTTGCCCCTAATTCTGGGGACAGTTGTATTTTTTCCAGCGGACCTGATAGAGGTGTGTGTCCCCATTGGTGAAGGGTCAGATGGTGTTGGGGGGGGA
This sequence comes from Phyllomedusa bahiana, assembly GCA_025379985.1. Lineage (NCBI taxonomy): Eukaryota > Metazoa > Chordata > Amphibia > Anura > Hylidae > Phyllomedusa > Phyllomedusa bahiana. The sequence continues at coordinate 8,178 of JAODAL010029158.1, read as the reverse complement.
CTTTTAATTTGACCTAGACCCAAACCCTTGATAACTCACGGGAAATCAGCCCTTTCGTTATCGCACCTATCTAAGCAGTTCAGGAAATTTTTCATATGCTTACAGCTTGTGTGAGCATGGCGGTGTACAGCACCAGAGATAGAGATACTCCTTTTATTCGACTCCGATAATTCCTACAGTCGAATTGACTACATTTTGATCTCCCACAGTCCCTTCATGGCTGTCCTCCTACTTGGTTAGGCAGTATACTTGGTAGATCATCTCTCCGGTTCTACTGTAAACTCTACTGTTCCCTTTTTCTCGAAACCGTGCTGGTCCTGGCGACTCATGAGTCTTTACTTCCTAGACACTTCTGTGGGGCTGTCCTTAAAATCCGCATAGAACACTTCCAAATTCAGATCATTTTCTTGATACTCCCTCCTCAGATGTGTACAAATGGGATGGCTTAAGTGTGTGCTCAGAGGTACCCTGATTCAAGCAGGAGCGAGATTAAAGAGAGAAAGGGCCTCCAACTCAATTCAGCCTTGCAGAGGGTGGAGAATCTTGAGACTATCCATAAGCGAGCTTTTCCCCGGTTGGTCCCTGGCTGATCTTCTTGTAGCGAAGATATAGAGGTTAAAAAGCCTCCTGGAACAACTCATCGGGCGGAGTTTTCTGCACCCCTGCCGCAGCAGATTTTACGGAGGTATGGTAACAAGACGGGTGTATGTTAGCAGTGCACTTCCGCAACATGATTTCGATCAGGGGTCCCATATCACATGCATTAAGACAGCCAAGGAGGCACTTGGTAAACACGACCCAGAAATTAAAAACTGTTTTCCATTCATTTTACTCCGAGCTTTTATAAATCTTCAAGTTCCCACCCCTGCCCCAGAGGACTACTAGAACCAAGATATCCCCCTTCGTCTGTCGGGAATGCTGCTCTTTATGACTTGGAAGTTCCCTTTTCTTTGCAGGAACTTTCATGCGGTTATAAAAAACCCTTCCGGGGGGAAAAGAGCCCTGGTCCGGATGGATTCACGAAAGAAATTCTTTCAGATCTTTTCTGGATTCTTCTTCCCCCGCTTATTGGCAGTTTTTTAACTCTATTTCTGTCGACTAAATACCTTCTTGCCCCAATCTACATTTAGCCCATGTCGCGCGTAATCCCTAAACGGGCAAGGACCCCTCCTCCTGTTTGGCATCTATGTCAAAATTCATTATTGAATGTTGATCTAAAAAAATGACTTTGCTAAATTGCTAGCTAACCCAGGCTGAACCCACTATTACTGACTGGATACATCCAGATCACGGTGGGGTTGTCCCGGGGAGGGAGGCCGTGACACACTCTTGAAAACGCTGGATATTATGCACCAGCCCAGTTACACCGGATCCCCTGATGGTCCTATCCACTAGACGCCGAGAAAGGCATTGATAGAATCTCTTGGTCTTCATTGCTGGCCTCTCTTCGGCGCTCTGGGGTTGGGGCGTCTTCTTTCGTTCCAAGGCATGGTCCACTGTATTAAACCTCCCTACGGCCCACACCCATAAAAATTAATGGTTGTTTCCGGAACCCTTTACCATCCATAATGGTAATCGGCCAGGGATGTCCCCTTTCTCCTCTATTGTATGTCTTGGTGATGGAAAACTTAATGGCCGCCATTCGTGTCCAATCCGGACATCAGGGGGGAGTGACGATTGGGGGATGGGAATGTATAGTGCCAGCCTTCGCCGATGTTCTCTTGGGGTCTACATAACGGGCACCCTTTGACCCGATGCCGGCGCTGATGTCCGAGTTGGAGCGATTGGATCTTGGTCAAATTTAAAGTTAACATCTCCATGCTCCGAGGCTTAGTATAAATCTTTCCTAGCTGGACACTAGACTGCTACAAATCTCTTTTACGTTTGCCTGGCCACAGAGCTGGCCTCGCCTACTTTAGGTATCAAGACTCCCAGGGGACTCTCAAAGCTCTTTACTCCAATTTTGAGCCACTATTTCGGAAAATTTTTCTGATTTGGAAGCGGAGCAGGAGGGGAATTTTCTTGGTTCGGGAGGAGTTTATATTCTTAAAATGACATACTACCCCGTTTACTATATTTAATCAGACCTTCCCAGTACACATCCCTAACTACTTATGGCAGAGATTTCAACGCCTCTTACGGCCTTATCTGGCCCTCCAGCTGCGCCGAGGATAGCTTTTAATGTCCTAACCAGCATAAAAAGTTGCTGGAGGTCTGGGCCTCAGGAATGTAAAAAATACTACATGGGCAGACCGCATACTCTAGGATTCTTGACCTGGTAGTTGCTCGGGAAGCAGCAAATTGTGGGTTCAAATGGCGGGCGCTGTGTGCCCTCTGTCCTTGGACGTCCCTCCCTGGATCTGGACTTTGTGCTTTAGGGATTAAATATCCTTCGTTCCTTTTTATACTAACCATACCATCACTACAATTGTGAATTATAAGCTTTCTCATAACCTCATTTGGACCGATCTGGGCCTTTTCTTCCTATTATGATAAACCCTGCGTTCCCTCCAGGCCTGGCAGTGCCTCACTTTGTTGGGGGGTTTCTATAAAGTAACCCATTGCGAGTATATAATCTTGTCCTTTGGATCAACTTTGTCCCGTTCCCGCGCTCCCTCCCTGCGGAGTGTCCGACAACCCGCCCTCTTTTTTCAATATGCTCAGTTTACGACATTTTTTTACCTCTATAAAAACGGACATAGTGGATTTCACAGGACCCTCTCGCACTTTGAGCAGCTATGGTCTATACGTTACCCCCCTAGACACGCATCTCTATTATTTACAAAGAGTTATCCAGCTGGCCATATGACATCTCTCCCACCTTATACTGTAGTGCTAGGGAGAGGAACTGGGTAAATCCTTCTAGCGTGATCAATGGCACCGGTGCTATACTTTAACCCACAGAGCAGTTATAGCTTCCAAAGCACAAGAAACTAGTACAAAGTTTCTTTCTAGGTGGTAAGGGTACCATGCCTTGATTCACCAATGGTTCCCGTCAGTGCCGGACCTTTGATGGGGTTGGTGGGACGAGCATGGGGACTAGTCACGGTTCTGGTGGATTGACAGGCCCTACAGGGGTTTTGGGTACGGTTTTTTACGGACATTAGTAGGAAAGGTACGGGCTTGAGTTTCCGGAGGAGCCTGAAGCAGCTTCTTTTCATGTCTGATATGCTGATGTCCACTTACAAAAGGCTCATTTGTTGCCGCCATCTTCTTTCAGGCAGCCAAGACGGTCATTCCCAGACATTGGACGATCCTCTGACCCGCACCACTATAGCGGAACAGTGGATGTTGCGAGGTAAACTAACATTTGTCATATTGGAGGAACTCTTGGCTACCTCTGACAGACAAACACGCAATGGCTGAAAAAACATGACACCTGGCATTCTTTCCAATCCTCCCACTGTACTTTGTACTCACCCCATTTCTTGAGTTAACAACCTTATTTTAGAAAGCTTTTGGGAGACCGGGGTCTCCCACTTTTCCGGTTATAATTCTGCGCCCCCAAAAAATTTTTTCCCCCCCTTTATTTTTCCCCCCCCCCCCCTTTTTTTTTTTTGGGCCTTTTACTTTTACCCCCTTTTCTTTTTAAAATGAATATTTTTTTTTGAGTCAGAAATTGAATTGCCCACAGGGTCCCATTTTAGGTCCCTTTTTTTTGGGTTAAATTTTTTTTTTGTATGTAGACGAAGCGTTTTTTGCCTAAATATTATGAGGTATTTCTGTCTATATTGCTTTTTTTTTTTTTTTTTTTTTTCCCACATAAATTGGTTGATTTCTTTTACCTGGAATTATCCGCTAAAAATTACTTTGAACTATTTTTTCAGGGTTTTAGCCCTTTCCAAAGGGTCCTTTTTTTCCTTTAAAGTCATTTTTTAAATTTTAAAAATAAAGCGTTTTAAAAACATAAAAAAAAAACTACGGGAAAAAAAAACCCAGGAAGAAAAAAAACAGGAAAAAACAAACAAAATTTTACAGATTACATTTGTGGTGGGAAAACCCGGCCCTTTAAATGTCCGACCCAATGGCCAAACAAGAAAGCCCCCTCCCTCCCGGGCCCAGGCCCCCATAAAGGGAAATCGGCGCGCCGTTTCCCCTTCCAGTCACGCTCACCCCTTTTCAGTTTTGGCCTTTCCGGGAGCAGCAGAGATGGGGGGGGGGAGCGGGGCACTTTCCCTTTGACCATCAAAAGGGCCCCAGGGTTTCCGGGAAAATTCCTTTGGGAAGAAAAAACAAATTTAAAGGGACTTTCCATTAACACCCTGAAAACGGAAAACACAAATGATCAAGCACCCCGGAAACGACACTTCCAGGCCTGCAAAATTAAATACACGCTCCCCCACACCCCAAAAACCCAAAAGCGGGGGTCCCCTTCCAAAACAAAAAGGGCCGGGGTTCCCGATCACACCCCGGATACTCACACCCCAACCCCAAAGACGAGCAGCAGACGAAAAAGGTAAACCACGAGTGCCCCTCATGTACCGGAACCCCCCACCCCCCAAACCGACCAGCGCGGGCGTAACCCCGGGGCGAAAATTTCACCGCGGAGCCAAAAAAAACCCCAAACCCCAAAAAAACTGTCACCCAAAAAATAAAACCTCCCGGGATACCTGCCCCCTTTCCTTTCAACACCCCCACGTAGGTCAAAGGTCCGTTGGTCATGGCCCCACACTGGGTCAATGGGCCCTGTTTGTCAGGAAGGTCACACAAAAGGTTTTAGGGTCGTTATTTCCAGGGACAAACCCTTAGGCTTTTGGTCCGGGCTGTGGGGGTTGTCACACTGAGGCCAAAGGGCCCCGTTTTGTCGGGGGGTCACATTTGAGGTCAAATGGCCTTTTTTTCCGGGGGTTTTCAAAAATTGAGGTCTATGGCCTGTTTGGGTCGGGAAAGGTCACACTGAGGGGCTAATTTTGGCTTTTTTTGTCCAGGGGGGTCAAAACTGTGGGCTATTTTGCTTTTTTTGTCAGGAAGGTCCCACGGGGCCTATGGCCCCTGTCTGTCGGGTTTTCACACGAGGCCCAAAAGGTTTGCTTTTTTGCGGGATAACACTGAGGTCTTTTGGGGGCTTTTGGGCCCGGGAGGGTCACACGGGGTATGGTATTTGTCAGGGTCAACACGGGGAGTCTATGGTCCTGTTTGTCGGGGGGTTCACCCCTGATTCAGGGGGCCCTTTTTTGCCCAGGGGGTCACACGATTTCTATGGCCCTTTTTGTTTTTTTTAAGGGGGGGGTAACCCCTGGGGTCTATGGCCCCTTTTTTAAAGGGGTCACACGGAGGGCTATGGTCCTTCTGTCAGGGGTCAAAACTGGGGTTCAATGTTCCTGTTTGTCAGGGGGATCACACTGAGGTCGAGGGTCCGATTGTAGGGGGGCACACTGAGGCAGGGTTTCCTTTTTGTCAGGGGCTAAAAAACTGGGGTCAAACCCCTTTTTTTTCCAGGGCCCCCCACACAGAGGAAAAATGGTCCTTTTGCGGGGGCTCACACAAAAGGCTAGGTCCGGGTTTGCAGGGGGACACTAAATTCTATGGCCTTTTGTCAGGGCTAAACACTGGGGGCCCAATGGTCCTGTTTGTCAGGGGTCACACTGAGGCTATGGTCCTGTTTGTCGGGGGGCCACAACTGAGGCCAAAGGTCCTGTTTTGTCAGGTCACACTGAGGTCTATGGTCCTGTTTGTCAGGGGACACACTGAGGTCAAATGGCCCTGTTTGTCAGGGGGTCACACTGAGGTCTATGGTCCGTTTGCGGGTTCACAACTGAGGTCATGTCCCAACTGCAGGGGTCACACGAGGTCTATGGTCCTGTTTGTCAGGGGGTCACACTGGGGTCTATGGTCCTGTTTGTCAAGGGCTCACACTGGGGTTTCTATGGTCCTGTTTGTCAGGGACTCACACTGAGGTCTATGGTCCTGTTTGTCAGGGGGGGTCACACTGAGGTCTATGGTCCTGTTTGTCAGGGGTCACACTGAGGTCTATGGTCTGTTTGTCGGGGGTCACATGAGGTCTATGGCCTGTTGTCAGGGGGCCACTGGGGCTATGGTCCTGTTTGAGGGTCACACTGAGGTTATGGTCCTTTTGTCGGTTTCACACGAGGTCATGGCCCCTTTTTTGCAGGGGTCCCCGAGGTCTAGGTCCTGTTTGTCGGGGGGTCACCTAGGTCTATGGTTTTTGTTTGTCGGGGCCTCCACTGGGCTATGGTCCTTTTTAAAAGGGAGGCACACTGATTAGGTCCTGTTTGTCGGGGGGGTCCCCGGGGTCTATGGTCCTGTTGTCGGGGTCACACGGGGTCATGCTGTTTGCAGGGGTCACACGATCTATGGTCCTGTTTTTCGGGGGGGTCACACGAGGTCTTGGTCCTGTTTGTCAGGGGTCACACTGAGCTATGGCCCTGTTTGTCGGGGTCACACTGGGGTCTATGGTCCTGTTTTTTCGGGGCCACCTAGGTCTATGGCTGTTTTCGGGGGTCACACTGAGGTTTGGGTCCTTTTGTCAGGGGCCTCCCCCTGAGGCTAGGGCCTTTTTGGGGGTCAACCCCTGAGCTATGGCCCTTTTGCAGGGGTCACACTGAGGTCTTGGTCCTGTTGTCAGGGTCACACTGAGGTCTATGGTCCTGTTTTTCAGGGCTCACACTGAGGTCTTTTTTCCTGTTTGTCAGGGGTCACACGGGTCTATGGTCCTTTTTTGTCGGGGTCACACTAGGTCTATTCCCTGTTTTGCAGGGGTCACACGAGGTCCATGGTCCGTTTGTCGGGGTCACACGAGGTCTTGGGTCTTTTTGTCAGGGGTCACACTGGGTCTTTTGCCTGTTTGTCAGGGTCACACTGAGGTCAAAGGCCCTGTTTGTCAGGGTCACACTGGGTCTATGGTCCTTTTTGTCGGGGGACACTGAGGTCTATGGCCCTGTTTTCGGGGCCACACTGAGGTTATGGTCCTGTTTGTGGGACCATGAGGCTATGGTCCTGTTTGCAGGGGTCCACTGGGGTCTATGGCCCCCGTTTCAGGGTCACACTGGGTCTTGGCCTGTTTTTCGGGGTCACCTGAGGTTAGGTCCTTTTTGCAGGGGGTCACACTGGGGCTAGGTCCGTTTGTCAGGGTCACAGGGGTCTATGGTCCTGTTTTAGGGTCACACTGGGGTCTTGGTCCTTTTGTCAGGGGGTACACTGAGGTCTATGGCCCCTGTTTGTAAGGGGGTCACACGAGTTCTTGCCTGTTTGTCGGGGGGTCACATGAGGTTATGTCCTTTTGTAGGCTACATGAGGTCTAGGCCCCTTTTGTCAAGGGTCACACTGGGGTTATGGTCTGTTTGTCGGGTCCCCTGAGGTCTATGGTCCGTTTGTCGGGTCAAAAATGGGGTCTTTGGTCCTTTTTGTAGGGGGTCAAACTAGGTCATGGTCCTTTTGCCCCGGGGGGTCAAATGAGGTCAGGTCCTGTTTGTCAGGGGGTCCACTGGGGTCATGGCCTGTTTGTCGGGGGTCACACGAGGTTTTGGTCCTGTTTGTCAGGGGGCCACTGAGGTCTAGGTCCTTTTTGCGGGGTCACATGAGGTCTATGGTCCTTTTTGTCAGGGGCCCTCACATGGGTCTATGGTCCTGTTTGTCAGGGGGTCACACTGAGGTCTATGGTCCTGTTTGTCAGGGGGTCACACTGAGGTCTATGGTCCTGTTTGTCAGGGGCTCACACTGAGGTCTATGGTCCTGTTTGTCAGGGGCTCACACTGAGGTCTATGGTCCTGTTTGTCAGGAGGTCACACTGAGGTCTATGGTCCTGTTTGTCAGGGGCTCACACTGAGGTCTATGGTCCTGTTTGTCAGGGGCTCACACTGAGGTCTATGGTCCTGTTTGTCAGGGGGTCACACTGAGGTCTATGGTCCTGTTTGTCAGGGGGTCACACTGAGGTCTATGGTCCTGTTTGTCAGGGTCACACTGAGGTCTATGGTCCTGTTTGTCAGGGGTCACACTGAGGTCTATGGTCCTGTTTGTCAGGGTCACACTGAGGTCTATGGTCCTGTTTGTCAGGGGGTCACACTGAGGTCTATGGTCCTGTTTGTCAGGGGGTCACACTGAGGTCTATGGTCCTGTTTGTCAGGGTCACACTGAGGTCTATGGTCCTGTTTGTCAGGGGGTCACACTGAGGTCTATGGTCCTGTTTGTCAGGGGCTCACACTGAGGTCTATGGTCCTG
>JAODAL010029157.1:0-52090 GCA_025379985.1 Phyllomedusa bahiana | reverse complement strand
CCCCAAAACCTTTAAAGGGGGCCCCCCTTTTGTACTTCCATTTTGTACCTCCATCCGTCTTCTTTTTTTCCCTCTATAGTAGGTAGGTATCCAACCATACAGTAGGTAACCTACCAAATTAGACAGGCAGATGGGTAGACCCTCTTTAGATGGGTAGACCCCAGTTAAGCAGGTAGCCTCCCAGAATAGATAGGTAGACCTCTTCTATAAGGTAGACTTATCTATTGTATAGGTAGGTAAGCCTCTCATTGGGTAGGTGGGGAAGATCCCCATTGGGTAAGTAGTGTGGCCATAGTTAGGTTGGCCCCCAGAAGGTACAGAAGGTAGGTTGGTTCCCCATTAGGAAGGCATATCATTAATTAAGTAGGTAGCCCCCCATCATTTTATTGACCCCTTTCTGATAATTAATAAAATAAAACTAGCCTCTACTTCCCTTCTCCTCCAGTGCCTGTACAGTTATGTCATCATACTGCATGCATCAGGCAGTGTGATAACATGAGAGTAAGCAGTGATTGGCCTATGAGAGTAAACAGCCTGGACAGCATGATGTAGTGACATCATCACGCTGCCTGTGTAGGTATGGAGACATATGCAAGTGCTGCTCAATAAAAAATATTGGGTGCTCAGTCGAATGGTTTGCAATACCAGTAGACAAAAAAGGAATAAGCCCATAGCTCTCCCTTGTACATTAGATGAAAAGTTTTTGTATTGTTCAAACAGACTATGACATTAGATTGTGTAGCTTTCTAAGGGTACATCACACCTGGATGGCAGTACAAGGAAAAATGTGGTAACGCACAGAGAGTGATCAAGCAGCTTAAAGGGGTTTTGTCATGAAGTAAAATTGACGTGGGAAGTTTGTAAATTAAATAATAAACATTTTCACCATTCATCATTATTAAAAATTCTGGACCGTTTTTGTTTTAGCTGCTCTTTTAGTGATCCATTGTTTACAGCTCATCTCCAGGGGATACGACCAGGGCTGAGAGCTTCTCACTCCTGGTCGCACATGCTCAGACATCATCTCTCCTCTCAAGCATCTACTGAGTGTTCAAATCCTAGGTGCTGTCATTCTACTCCTGTCCTCTGTACTCCTTAGTAATTAGTCAAACAGTGCAAATAAATTAAAAAAAGAAACCTAAATCAGGTCTGTGCATTGATAAAGAAAAATAAAATCCACATGTTTGGTTCCTGCAGGGGATTTGTACCAAGGACCCTTGTGCCTGGAGGCAAAAGTTTTACTCTGAGCTAAAATGTAGTACTTACAGCTCTACAAATAAAAGACCTTTCTTTTGACTAAAGAGAGAAAAAGGCCTGGTGAGGTCATCCTGCTGGGTCACATGATATGCAATTCAAAACAAATCAAAACACGCCTCCTTCTGAGCACACAGAGCTGGAGAGCTGGATACAGGAGGTATGAAATGAAATCGTGGCAAAACCCCTTTAAGAGAATAAAACTTACAACACTTGATACGCGTCACCAAATTTCTCTCTCTGATGCCATTCAGATAAGACCTAAAGAAGGACTAGTTTTGCCCAAAACATCTCACTGACTACTATTTGGTTTCCTCTACATATAGTGATATGTTTATCCTTAGAACGCAACCCAATCGAATCTCATATTTTGTTTACACAATAGAAAACTTTTTGTATCTAATGTACAAAAGAGTGTCTTGGACTTACTACTTTAATTGCTGCCTGTGTCACGATGCTCCTCTAAATGTCTTGGAGCATTTAGTTCTGTCTGTGTGTTTCCACAGTTCCCCTCTCTGGAGTCTGGACCAAAGCACGACTACACTATCACTATATTATGAAAGCTCTTGTCCAAAGCTCAAATATTTCTCTTCAATTCAACATTCACTAATGCAAAAGCCCAAGAAAAAGGGTTTATAGCACCATCCATAATCTAATTTAAAATTTTAATCCGTTTGTATAATAAAATCCACAGTGGGAATATAAAACCATCCACATGCAAATGCCAATGTGTTACCAATGCATAAAGACTTGAGTACAGAGGAGTTTAACATTAAAGGACTGATACAAAATAATCACCAACTATTATACACTAAATTATCAAATGGAAAAAATTGTAGATTGTTATATAGATGGTGTTGTAAACGCCTTTCTCTTTGACTTTTGCAGAGTTTTTCTGGTAAATCCTTGATCTTACTTATTTACAGTACACCCCTCACATTTTTGTAAATATTGTATTATATCTTTTCCTGGGACAACACTGAAGAAAAAACAATTAGGTACAGTGTAAAGTAGTCAGTGTACAGCTTGTATATCAGTGTAAATTTGGTGTGCTCTCAAAATAACTCAACACACAGCCATCAATATCTAAACCGCTGGCAACAAAGGTAAGTACCAATGAAAATGGACAAATTGTGCCCAAAGTGGCAATATTTTGTGTGGCCACCATTATTTTCCAGCATTGCCTTAACTCTCTTGAGCATGGAGTTCATTAGAGCTTCATAGGTTGCAGACACTGGAATCCTCTTCTACTCCTCCATGATGACATCATGGAGTTGATGGATGCTAGAGACTTTGCACTCTTCCAGCTTCCATTTGAGGATGTCCCACAGATTCTCAATAGGGTTTAGGTCTGGAGACTTGCTTGGCCAGTCCAGCACTTTACCCTCCTTTTCCTTAGCGAGGCAGTGGTTGTCTTGAAGGTGTGTTTGGGGTCGTTATCATGTTGGAATACTGCCCTGCAACCCAGTTTATGAAGTGGGGATCATGCTCTGCTTCAGTATGTCATAGTACATGTTGGCATTCATGGTTCCCTCAAATGAACTGTAGCTCCCCACAGCCAGCAGCACTCATGTAGTCCCAAACCATGACGCTCTCACTACCATGTATGAGGAGCTTAGGTAGTGAGGACTTGGAACCATGGAAGGGAGTGGAGTGGAGTCTAAGCAGTCACCTGGTCTTCACCAGAGCCTGCCACAAGACAGGATGGATTTTGCTCATGAGACACCCAGGTCGCTACCCCTGACGTAGGTGCTTGAAGCAACAGCAGAGGTGTTGCATTACACAAGAGGAGCAGATGGAGGTGCAGTCAAGTCACTGATGGGTACATCAGAGCAGGCAGAACAAACTTAGGGCACACAGAAAGGTCAGAGCAGGCATTAGGCAAAGAATAGTTGAGGTCCAAAGCACAAGGTCAGAATCAAAAAAGCAAATGAATAACAAGTGAACAGGTTAAGAAAATCACACCAACACATTGGCAGGCAGTGCAGGAGTAAGTGACCTAATAAACGGTACAGCGACCAGTGCTTGCAATCAGTGGTGCGCTGCCCCTTTTTATTTCAGAGAGCCAGCACACACGCTCCATTTGAGATGGGTACACACGCAATGTCCAGAGCAAGAGAACGGAGCAGGAGTGGGGAGAGGTGAGTAACGTCTGGCTCAGAGGACACCAATATGAGCATGTCCACGGTCCAAAGCGGGAAGCATGGAGTGCATTGTGACAGTACCCACTTTTAAGCCCCACCTTTCTGCTGGTCTGCCAGAATCTCTGGATGAGATTCCACATTTTCCACATTTTATTCGGGTTTCAAGACCGTGAGCCCAGATCCCTTCCAATCCATGAGAAAAAAACGTTTGCCATAGAGGATCTTTTCTGCCAGGATCTCTTGAACCTCGTATATTTCTCCAGAATCAGCTTCAGCTTTTGGGAAAACCAGTTGAGTACCAAAGGCTTTAGGTGAAAGATGTGGAGAGAGTTCAGGATTCGCCAAGATAAGGCAGGCGAAGTTTGTAACAGACAGGATTGATGCATCACAAGAACATGAAGGGTCCTAGAAAAAGTGGCCCAAGTTTAATAGTGGGAATTTTTAGACAGACACACTTGGCTGGCAGCCATAGGTTATTTCCTAGATGAAACACTGGGGGGGAGATCTCCGCTTCTTGTCAGCTTGCATTTTAGTGTGGGAGGATTCTAGGAGAACAAAAGAAATATTCCCCCTAAGATAGATCGTATCGCTGGGTGACTAAAAGCTGGAAACAAAAGCGCAGTTGAATTCTATGACAAATGATTAAAACGACTCGGAGTTTAGTACGGTACTCACCTTTTTGCGGCTGTAAGTATCCACGGTACAGCTGCTTTACACTTGTAGCACTTTTCCCAAAAAGGTTGTCTTTTCAATTAGAGGAAGCAGCTCTGGAAACGATCCCGCCTAGGATTCACCGAGGGTGCCGAGGGTAGGAGAAAATTAGAGATAATTAAAAGACAGATAACTGTCATTAATTAAAAGGGATCACGGTTACTAGAGCGCTAAAAGAGAAAATGGACAAGGAGCAATAGCTATTTGTCTATACATTTATTGGGCAAAACATAATGCGTTTCGCTGATATCAACATCAGCTTCCTCAGATGTCCTATTCTAGGAGGATTCTAGGATTCTAGGAGGAGAGACTGCCGGGTATTCTGCCAGATGCGGGATATTTTTCTGACCTGGGCATCCACCGCTGGGACATCTGAGGCAGTCGGCAGGGGGAGCAGAGGGCGGTGACATCCCCAGTTCACAACAAAGAATGGAGAAGCACCAGCAGAGGTTATTATAAAAAAATTCGGCCAAAGGAAGGTCGGCCAATTGTCTTAATGAGATAAGACGAAGTGACGAAGATAATTTCAGAGAATCCAGTTTACCGTCTTTGCCTGTCCGTTAGAGGAAAAGTCCAACTGACTTGTAGCTGGGAATGGAGTGCACGCCAAAACCTGGAGACAAATTGAACCCCTTGATTGGACATAATGGGCCACATGTATGAAAACTGTCCAGGTCTAAAACTCTTTGCTGCCCATAGCAACCAATCAGAGCGCCCCTCTCATTTTTCCAGAGCACTATACGAAATGAAAGGGGTGCTCTGATTGGTTGCTATGGGTAACAAAGTGAGTTTTAGACTTAGACACTTTTCTTTCATGTGGCCCAATATGAATAGGAAGTCCATGCAGGCGGAATATATGCTGGAAGAAGTGGGAGACAAGTTGAGGAACTGCAGCAGGCCTGGAAGAGTTGCAAAATGAGACATCTTGGAAAAACGGTCAATGACCACCCGAATGGCGGTATGTTTTGAGGAAGGTGGTAAATCCGTAATAAAGTCCATAACAATATGGGTCCAGGGTTCCTCAGGTATGGGTAAGAGATGAAGCGGTCTGGAGGGTTTAAGACGAGAAGTTTTGTTACAGGCACAAGTAGAACAAGAGAGAACAAATTCTTTGAAATTTTAAAGATGGTTAGGTCACCAATAGTGTCGAGCGATCAATAGTAAAGATTTTTGAATTTCTGAGTGCCCAACTAACTTGTAATAATAACCTCATTTAAGAATTCTTTTCCTCAGAGGAAGGCTTATGAAAGTCTTTCCTGGAGGAATCCGTTGGAGGCAGATGGGAGCCGTGGTACCCAATCATCCGAGGAAATGATGTGCTGAGTTGTGGAGTCAAGTCAATCAGTATCTTGGGAAAGAGAGAGAGAATCAGCTTTTACATTCTTCTCCACAGGCCTGAAGTGCAATGGGAAATCAAATCGAGAGATGATGGCACATAGCTTGCTGGAGATGTAACCATTGCGCAGTCTGAAGCTAGACGAGATTCTTATGGTTAGTGTAGATATTCAATGGATTACAAGCTTTTTCCAGAAGATGGTGGCACTCTTCTTAAAGAGAATCTGTCACATAGATTATGCCACCCTTGCTGGGGATAGGACAAGCTAGTGGCAGACATGCTGTTATCAGCGCTGTGCCCCCTTATTCTGTAAGATGCTGCAGTTTCAGAGCATTTAATGCTCAAATCTGGCAGTTTTCAACCAGAAAAGAGTCCAGCATGTCATGAAAAGAGTCAGTTTAACTCATGACCCGTCCACCTGAGGCTAGCCCTGCCCACTCTACAACTGATTAACCCATTACTTAGGTGGAAACATGTGAATAACTGTCAGATGGGCGTGTTTAGCTTTGGGTGGGCGTGGCCAACACCTGCTCATGAATAAGCTGGACTCTTTTCTGGCTATAAATTGGCAGATTTGAGCATTTAATACCCTGAAACTGATGCATCTTACAGAATAAGGGGCACACCACTGGAAACAGCATCTCTGTCACTAGCTTGTGCTGTCCACAGAAAGGGGGGCATAACTTATGTGACTGGTTCCCTTTAAGCCAATTTAATGACCAGCAACTCTTTATGATATAGTTCCTTTCTGCAGGAGAAAAGGTTTTTGAGAAAAAAATGCGGGTGATGGTCTTGCCTTTATTAGTTCTCTGCAAGAGTACTGCTCCAGCTCCCACGAATGAGGCACCCACCTCTATATAGAAGGGATTTTCAGTATCCAGTTGAGTCAGAGCAGGTGCTGTGGCAAATACGACCTTAAGACCGGCAAAGGCTTTTTCTGCTTCAGACGGCCAGAGTTCAGGGTTACAGTTTATATTGGTTAAAGCCACAATAGGCATCACCAGGGTGGAGAGATGGGGACTGAATTGATAGTAATTCGCAAACCCCAGGAAGTGTTGAATAGCCTGAAGTACAACAATTCACAGCCACTGAAGAACAGCAGACAAGTTACCAGGATCCAGCTGTAGACCATTATCTAAGATGACATAGCCAAGGAACAGAAACCTGGACTGCTCAAATAGCCATTTCACAAGTTTGGCGCAGAGGTGGTTGGTTCGTAGGCATCTTAGGACCAGCCACACATGGTCACGATGAGATTTAAGATCAGGAGAGAAGATCAAGATGTCACTGAGAAAAACTACAACACAGAAATATAAGAGGTATCTGAAGATCTCATTGACAAAATCTTGAAAAACAGCTGGAAGAGGAAGTATCACCAAGTCCACCGCTTTTAAAACCACCAACTCCACAGTCCACGGACAGCCAGCCCACTACTGGAGAGTCCACAACTCCTAAGAGACGGAGAACAAAACCGGACATTTTGCTGTCCTTGAGGCATTCAACACATCACAGTACAAGCTGTGATGGGCTGTCAGAGAGTAGTGCTTCTCCACAGCCCAAGCGACGGCATCCAGAGACACCAACTTCAATGCCAAAGTAATTTCTTCACTTAGAGAAGAAAACACCAGTTCATTATGGCTCATCTTCACCAATTACTTTAACTCCCAGCAAAGAGAGAAGTTCTGTGTTTTCTGGACTTGAAGTTCGCCGAAACAATGAACTCAATGAGGTCTTGTCTTGGAAGCTAATGCCAGAAAATTATCCTCAAAGCGACCAGCCGCTGCCTCTGTCCTATATATATGGGTCGCAACATTTGCTTCGCTTGTTTGTCAAACTTCCAGAAATCATGGATAAGATGTTCTTTGCAGAGAAAAACTTAATGGTTTTGCTCAAGCACTTTGAACTTTTTCTAAGGTTTCCTGTAGAGTATCATAAAGACTTCTTTCCAGAGTCGGCATATGAGGCAGCCTGTGAGGCATATTATAGCACTGAAATCATCGTGCTATATACTGAAATTATCCAGTCTGGTCATTCATGATTGATCCATTTTGTGAACTCTTTGGATGCCTCATCAGTTTTGTTGTATATTTTAAGAAAGTTCTTGTGAAAAGAACTTAAGAAAAATATGTACTGAACAAGCAGTATGCAGATGAACATGGCGCCCTTGTTGGATTCTTTTTCAACATTTGCCATAATAGATACCTGTGGAACGCAATGGATTTTCCACCAGTCACTTTACAGCAACTGATATGTGTTAATAGTGTACAGAATAAATAATAGTACTAAAATTGCTCATCTTGATGGGTTGTACATAATATGGTACAACGCATCAGTATCTCATAAAATTGTAGTCAAGGCTCAGTGGGTCACCGGGGGCTGCTCGACTCTTCGATAAATATGGCAGTCCCATGCATGGTAGGTTTCCATGGTGAATAGTAAGAAAGAAAAGCAGCGACAGTTGTCATAGAATTACTCCCATACACCTATCTATTAGAGGAGTAAAGGTGCGCTCCCAGTATAGCAAAGTGCATATAGTATAAAGCAAGCAATAAGTTGTATACCTGATGAAGTCTGTTTAGAATACAGGAGAAATGTGTTGTTGTTTGTTAATCTATTTTAAAGTGCTAAATAAAGGATACACTTACAATTTTGGAATTGGATGCTCCGAGTGGCTTGCTTTACACTATATGCACTTTGCCATACTGGGAGTGCTCTTTTACTCCTCTAATAGATAGTTGTATGGTAGCAATTCTATGACAACTGTCGCTGCTTTTCTTTCTTATAGAAGTAGAATACAGAATCGCGTAGAACAAGATCTTGTCCATGTGAGAGGCCCCAACTTGAAGTGTCAGAGGTTGAGTACGATACTGAATGGAGCCATTTAGAGATTCTCTATTAATGTAAGAGATTATCAGAGACTTGTCAAGATGAATTACAGGTAAATGTGAAGATCAAAGACAGATTAATTAAATGTGCAGCAGAACCACAGTCCAAGAAGGCAGGAATGTGAAACTAGATACCGGACAAGGAGCATAGCATGACAGGCATGGTCAGATGAGGAGAGGATGCATCTTCACCTAGGATCACTTCCCCAGGAAGCCTAGGTGCTGAAGTTTCTCGGACAAAGTGGACAGTCCTTTAAGAAGTGAGTCTGGCTGCCACAGTATAAGCAGTGATGCAGATGAAATCTGCGAGTGCGTTCATCCTCAGACAAATGGGCTCTCTCTACTAGCATGAACTTGTTTTGTGAGACTGCTGGTGATGGCATTGGAGGTCTCTGAAAGATTGGTGCTTGTCGAGGAACTCAGCAGGTCTTAATTCTTCCAGTGAGCCACAAGTGCCTCATTATTCCAGGCAAGCTCAGAAAAAAATATGCAAAACTGTTTGGTGTAATGCCCCACTGCAGAATTGCCCTGACGTTGATGGAGCAGAGATAAAACTAAATAGGAAGCATGGCTAGGTCCTTCAAAGGCCTTGTGAAACGCATCTAAGAAGAGTTGCAAGTTGAACGTCAATGGATCCCCTCTCTCCCAGAGGGACCACCACAGATGCAAAAGTATGTGCGGCAACCAGGAGATGGGCAGCTATGTCTTGTAGCATTTCAAAAAGCTGCTCTTGTCGAAGGCCTTGACAGGCCACTTTAACCACGGGGTCTTAGACATCTGGCCAGGGCACATTGGCAGGTTCCATGGCCAATGTGTACTGTGATGAGCTTAGGTATGAATCCTCTGGGTCACCACAAGAG
This sequence comes from Phyllomedusa bahiana, assembly GCA_025379985.1. Lineage (NCBI taxonomy): Eukaryota > Metazoa > Chordata > Amphibia > Anura > Hylidae > Phyllomedusa > Phyllomedusa bahiana. Next base: position 42,900 of record JAODAL010029157.1, on the reverse strand, counting down.
ATGACTTGGGACCATGCCAGGGAGCGGAGTCTAAGGACCCCCTCCTCCTCATCGAACTTCACCAGACCATGTGATGGATTTCGCTGCAAGAGACTCAAAGGTCACTACCCCTGATGTGGCCGCTCGCAGTAACAGCCGAGGTGTTGCACTGCACAGGAAGAGCAGATGGAGGCTTAATCAAGTCACTGATGGGTAGGCAAGGGCAGACAGCAGGCAAAATGTAGTCAGGGCACATGCAGAAAGTCAGGACAGGCGGCAGGCAAAGAATAGTCAATGTCCAAAGAAAGAGGTCAGAACCAGAAATAGCAAACAAATAACAAGCGAACAGGCTAGGAGAATAACACCAACACAGTGGCAGGAAATGCAGGTGGAAGTGACCTAATGAAGGGTCCAGCGACCGGTGATTGGAAATCAGCAGTGCAGTGACCCTTTAAATTTCAGAAAGCTGGCACAGATTAATGGGCACGTGCACAATGGACGATGGAGCAGGAGCAGTGAGAGGTAACAGCTGACCCAGGGGATGCTGACACGAGCACGTCCACTGTCCAAATTGGGGACCATGGAGCGCATCGTGACACCGTTCTTGACTGTAGGCAAGACACATTTTTGTTTGTACTCTAGGTTTAGGATCAGACCACAGATCATGGTTCCAGTAATCCATATCCTTAGTCTGCTTGTATTCAGCAAACTGCTTACGGGCTTACTTGTGCATCGTCTTTAGAAGAGACTTCATGCTGAGGCAATGCAGACATCTTTATGTAGAGCAACAATTCTTTTTTTTCTGATTCTCAGACAGTTCTTTGCCATGAGGTGTCATATTGAACTTTGTCACCATTCACACCTGAGACCTGGTATCACTAATGAATCACATGACACTGTGGAGGGGAAATTGCAAATTGGGCACAATTTGTCCATTTTCACTTAGGGGTGTACTCACTTTTGTTGCCAGTAGTTTAGTTCTGCTAGTTAGTTTCTGCGCAGATGAAGGAACTCATCATCAAGAATGCCTCATTTTTAGATTGGGGTGCTCATGTGGAGACACTTTGGGCGACATGTAAGAATGAGGCTGCATCAGTTTTCTGATGTACTTTGAGCCAGAAAGAATGTATGAACAAGCGCACTCCAAACTTTGGCACAATAAGTGCCCTTATAATGTGCCAAAGACACTTTTTAGTGCACCAAAATTTAGAGGTGTTCTCGGGGCGTGTCACACCACATTCATAGTGGTGTTTAGTGACAATACGACAAGTCTGGCACAGGCATACCACCTTTAACTTTGTCTGGCTGTTCTAACTGTTCTGCACCTAGGTTTGTCGTCAAAGAATCATAAATGTGTTTACTTCTACGAATGTGGTGTGACACGCCCTCAGAATGCCCCAAATCTTTGGCGCATTAAAAAGTGTCACTCCTGCACTTATCACACCAAAGTTTGTGCTGCAACTGTTCATACATCTATAGAACAGGTCTATTACAGCTTTTTGAAACCAGAAAACTCACTCAGCCCCGTTCATACATGTCACCCTAAGTGGTTTCTTGCTTCTTGCTTAACTTGAGAAAACCCAACTCAGGTCTTCAGAAACACTTCTCAAGTGCTTTTCATCCACAAAAAGGGAAAAAGGACAGTAATCTTACATTAGCCCTTTTACTAAAAAACAGTTACTCTCTAGGACGGATTAAATTCCCTTTGTCTCTGTGGTGTAAGAAGGCACGAGGTGCCGTCCTGGATGGCAGATACGTGTCACCGAGGTTCCTGATCTCGGTGAAATAAAGCCTGCTAGTGTTGTCAGTATTGCTAGGGTACTGACGTTTGGTTTATTCCTAGTAGTATGACTGCTAAATAGCGGTCGATCCAGGCCAGGCTTTTATTGGAACAGTCCAAAGAGTAAGGTGGGTAGACTGCTCCCAGGTATACGGCCCAGGTTTTGGCCAGGCCTACTTAAGGCAGGAAGTCTGGAGAATCAGGAGAGGTGTGTGCTCAGTCAGTGAGTTGGGTCTGACTGAGAGGAAGGTGGAAAGGCTGGGCTCCTGCCTGCAATCTACCGTGTGCCAATTTCCCCAAGCTGGGTGAGGACGGAACCCAGGGATTCTATGAACAGTGAGTGATACACATGAACTGTGTTTGTTTCCATTTCAAGGCTGAAGTTAAACCGTGTTGTTTTGTTTTACATATATGAACTGTGGCTAAATAAAAGCCAAAAGTGCTCCACGTGTGCCGAGGACATTGTTATTTCTATTACCACTGAGTTGAATCCCCACAAGTGGTAGAGGATGCAGGCAAAATTTTGGTGCCGCCCAACTCCAGGACTTGACCCTAAAAGGGGCTAGGGAAAATGTGACGGTCCTCAATGGGGTACCCCAGGTGTCGGGAGCAGAGGATCGGTTCCCACACTTTGCCCTAAATGACAACCTATTATACCGGGTGACCAAAATTAGGGACGAGGGGGTGGAGCAGTTGTTAGTTCCTGGTCCCTATAGGCGTGTTTGGTTTTGGATTGGCCACTTCCATGGGTTGGGGGCCATTTCCGGGCCGATAAAATGCTCGAGAGGGTACTACGAAGGTTCTATTGGCCCGGGTGCTACCAAGAAATCAAGGATTTCTGCCAATCTTGTCCCACCTGCCAGGTCACCTCCCCGGTAGCCCATTTCTGGAGCCCTCTGGTGCCGTTGCCGATCATAGAGGTCCCCTTTGATAGGATAGGGATGGATCTGGTAGGGCCGTTAGTGAAGTCAGCAAGGGGCCATCAGTATATATTAGTCATTGTTGATTATGCTACCCGTTACCCTGAAGCCATTCCTCTACGGAACCCCTCCTCCCGAAACATTGCAAGAGAGCTGCTCTACGTCTTCTCCCGAACGGGAATTCCTAAGGAGATCTTGACGGATCAGGGAACTCCGTTCATGTCAAAGGTAATGAGGGAGCTGTGCAGAGTGTTAAAGGTTACACAACTGCGCACTTCAGTCTACCATCCTCAGACGGACGGTCTCGTTGAGCGCTTCAACAAGACCCTGAAGGCCATGCTGAGGAAAGTGGTAGAGAAGGATGGGCGAGATTGGGACTGCCTATTACCCTATTTGCTATTCTCAATCCGAGAGGTACCCAATCCTCACAGGGTTTTCACCTTTTGAGCTTCTGTATGGTCGGCATCCTAGGGGTCTCTTAGAAGTGGCCAAGGAAACTTGGGAGAGTGAGGTCACGCCCCATAAGAGCGTAGTGGAGCATGTGGCCCACATGCAGGAAAGGATGTCCAAAGTGATGCCAATTGTCAAAGAGCATCTCCTCCAGGCGCAAGAGGCCCAGGCAAGGGTCTATCATCGGTCCACCAGGATTCAGGCATTTTAACCCAGGTGATCGGGTACTAGTATTAGTACCCACCGTTGAGAGCAAGTTCCTCGCTAAGTGGCAGGGTCCCTACGAAATAGTGGAAAAGGTGGGGGAGGTCAATTATAGGGTTCACCAACCAGGGAAGAGGAAACCCTTCCAAATTTACCATGTCAATCTGATAAAACCCTGGAAGGAGAGAGACTCGCATGAGGGGCCTTGCCTGGTGACCAAATCGGTGACCGACCATAGAGCAGGTAAAAATTCAGAGACCTTATCCCCTCCCAAAAGCAACAATGTAGAGAACTATTGCAGAGGAATCAAGACCTCTTCACAGAAACGCCCGGTTGTACTAGGGTGATAGAGCATGAGATCCTCACAGACCCCCAGGTAAGAATAAACCTAAAGCCCCATAGGATTCCTGAGGCCCGCCGGGAGGTCATATCTAAAGAAGTAAAAAAAATGCTAGACCTCGGGGTGATTGAGAGGTCCAAGAGTGGGTGGTCCAGTCCCATCGTGTTAGTGCCAAAACCAAATGGGAAGTGGAGGTTCTACAACGACTATCGCAGACTCAACGACGTGTCCACAGTAGGATGCTTACCCTATGCCACCGGGTAGATTGAGTTAATCGAGCAATTAGGGCCGGCGAGGTATATTAGCACCTTTGACCTCACGAAGGGCTACTCGCAGATCCCCTGTCCAAAGATGCTAAGGAAAAGACGGCTTTCTCTACTCCAGATGGGTCGTTCCAATATGTCCGCATGCCTTTTGGGTTGCAGGGGCCCCAGCCACATTTCAGAGAGCCATGGATCAAGTCCTTCGTCCCATAGGAAGTTTACAGCTGCCTACTTAGATGACATTGTCATCTTTAGTCATAACTGGGAAAGTCATCTCGTAAAAGTCCAGGCCGTACGGGAAGCCGGCTTTACAATAAACCCAAGTAAATGTGCATTGGGGATGGAGGAAACTAGGTACCTGGGGTACATAGTGGGTCGTGGGGAGATTAACCCCAAACTTTAACAAAGTCGAAGCGATTCAAAAGTGGCCCGCCCCACTCACCAAGAAGCAGGTCAGGGCCCTTTTTGGGAATCGTAGGCTACTACAGACGGTTTATCCCGAAGTTTGCGGAAATAGCCGTGCTACTGACTGACTTGACTAAGGGCGCCAAGTCAGCCATGATTAAGTGGTCCCCAGAGGCAGAGAAAGCCTCCCAGTAGCTTAAACAGGCCTTGTGTAGGAACCCAGTGCTGGTAGCCCCAGACTTCTCCTGTGAATTTGTGGTACAGACCGATGCCTCTGACGTAGGTCTGGGGGCCGTGATGTCCCAGGTAATGAACGGGGAAGAGCACCCTGTGGTCTACCTAAGTAGGAAATGAGCCTGCAGAGAGAAATTACGCCATCATTGAAAAGGAATGTCTGGCCATAAAGTGGGCGTTAGACTCCCTCAGGTACTACCTGTTAGGGAGAAAATTCAGGCTAGTGTCTGCCATGCCCACTCATGTGGATGCGGGAGAAAAAGGGGAATAATGCTCGAGTTACCGCTGGTTCCTTGCCCTGCAGGATTTTTCGTTCACAGTAGAGCATAGGCGGGCAAGCTGCAGGGGAATGCAGATGCCCTCTCAAGAGTGCACAGTCTGGTGGCTGAAGGTGCCAAAACCCGGTTTTGGGCAGAGGGGGAGGGTATGTAAGAAGCAAGAGGTGTCGTCCTGGATGGCAGATACGTGTCACCGAGGTTCCTGATCTCGGTGAAAATAAAGCCTGCTGTGTTGTCAGTATTGCTAGGGTACTGACGTTTCGTTTATTCCTAGTAGTATAACTGCTAAATAGCGGTTGATCCGGGCCAGACTATTATTGGAGCAGTCCAAAGAGAAGGGTGGGTGGACTTCTCCCAGGTATCCGGCCCCGGATTAGGCCAGGCCTATTTAAGGCAGGAAGTCTGGAGAATCAGGAGAGGTGTGTGCTCAGTCAGTGAGTTGGGTCTGACTGAGAGGAAGGTGGAAAGACTGGGCTCCTGCCTGCAATCTACCGTGTGCCAATTTCCCCAAGCTGGGTGAGGACGGAACCCAGGGATTCTATGAACTGTGAGTGATACACATGAACTGTGTTTGTTTCCATTTCAAGGCTGAAGTTAAGCCGTGTTGTTTTGTTTTACATCTATGAACTGTGGCTAAATAAAAGCCAAAAGTGCTCCACGTGTGCCGAGGACATTGTTATTTCTATTACCACTGAGTTGAATCCCCACAGTGGGTACATTCTACTTGTTCCATTGGAGCCTCTGTGTAAAAAAGTGTCTTTTGGAATAGAGTTGAGGGCGTGGAGATAAAATCCTCTTCATCACCTGACCAAAGAAAAATCAACAAAATATTTAGAAAAAGTCTTCAATTGTCTGTCACTACATTATAAAAGCTAATTAATGTAGTGGAAAAAAAACCTTTAACATGAGAGAACCCAACATCTCAGATCCTCAGAAACCCCTTTCAAGTGTTTTTTTATCCAAAATAAAGGAAAAAAGATCAGCAAAACTACACAAGCCCTCTTACTTAAAACGGTTAGGCTGCGTCCACATGAGAAAGGACAAAATACTGGTCAAATTCTAAATCAGAATCTGACCAGTATTTTAAATGTGGTTTTTTCGTTTTTTGGACCCATTTTTTGGCCCATTTTTTCCTGCGGTTTTTGGATTCTTAATATTGGAATAGTACTTTTTCCGCAATAAATCCAGTCGAAGAATATACATGTTTCATGTTTTTTGCAAAGTCGTTGGTTTTGAAATTTTACCTCAGAAATTCTGAGCTGTGTACAACACAGCTTGGTTTTTCTATTGAGGTCTATTGGGACGATTTATAGCCAAATTTTCAACCGGTTTCAAAATCCGTGTCAAAATCCAACTGTAAAACCATGATGTGTAGATGGGTCCTGCTAATAAATTTGAATGTACCCTTTCTATTTTATTATCAAAATATCGCAGTTGTAGGTGCTTGACAAAGGGTCGGTTCCTCCGAAACGTTGGAGCACACAATCCTGAGCTGGAGTGAGGACACAGTGAGTTCCGCTAAAACGTATATACAAGTCTTAAAAAAAAAGACTATTTTTGCTATTCTGTCTAGTCTGGGGAGGCCCACATTGGGCTGAGATACCCAGTAAAGAATTGGACTGAAGGCTCTGTTGAGCTGAATATTGCAGGATAAGAGATACATGTTATTAGTTGTGATACACTTGTACAGTGTTGAGTTGTTGGTTTTGATCACACTATTTAATAAAGAAAGAATTTTCTTATGAAAAAAGTCACCTAAGAGGAGTGTTCATGCGTCCAGAAGTTGTATGCGATATTTGTAGTGTAGATGGGTCCTAACTTAAGATAGATGAATCGATTCTAACGAAGTGGAATTCGTTTAGAATTTCAGGTAAACTTCGATTCTGAACAAAGTCGAAGTTTGGGGTGGAACGAAGCATGTTTTTAATTGATAAAATGGCTGTGAGCACATGGCGTTACATGGGGCAAATAATTCTGGGAGGAAGAAAGGAGTAGCCTAAATGACATTTGCAGAGATGAAGCCAATCAGGAGGGGGTGGGATTCTGTGACATCACCGCACTATATAAGTCTGGACGCAACGCTGGCAGTTCACACTGCTCTCTCTGTGCCGTGTTGTAGCTGCTGCAGCTCCAGTATTAGAGATCTCACACAAAAGAAAGACCTTTTATACAGCGATTTTTGGAGGGGTGTCACAGCTCTTCTCAGAGACTGCTTCTCTTACGTTCTAATTTTGATTTTGTGGGGTATTGGAATTGAAGTCCAGTGTGCATCCAATTCAGCTGCATATACATTTTAATGCTATATGCTCAGCTCTGGAGCACATTGTATCCAAGGGTTTTTCTAAGCCCTTGTTGCTGTTTTATTCAGTTAAAGAAACAGCATTTTTAAAATTTCCAATACGTTAATTTTGGGCTGTATGTCTTTGCGCATTTTATTTAAGGGGCTCTTAAACATCTCTGTGCTAATTGTATTCAGTAAAGAAGGGTTTTTTAAAATGCCAAAGAAGAAATTTTTTCCCGTAGATAAATCATAACCGAAGGTTAAATTAAGTTTTTTTCTGCGTTTTGGGCAGTAAAATACCGTCTTTTATACGCTAATAGCTGGTAATTTTTGGCAGTTTTTTTTTTTGCGCATTTTTGATCCAAGGTTTTAAATTTAAGGTTTTTTGGTTGTAGTCGGTAAAAGAAACGGTGTTTTTCAATGCCAAAGAAGAAATTTTGCCTGTAGCATAATTCATATCCGAAGGTTAATTAAGCCTGTTTGCGCTTTTCTATTCAGTAAAATACACAGAGTTTTTAAATGGCACATACAAGTACATTTTTCCTGCCATTTGTGGAGCGCAATTTATATCCAAGGGTTACCCAAGCTTGTTAGTGGGTTCATTTGGAGTTAAATACAGGGTGTGTATTTATCATATAAAGATATCTTCATTAAACAGAGTCTGTACATTTTAGAACAAACAGTATGTCAGACAGAGGGGTGGCAGGCTCTTCACCTGCGAGTGGCAGTGGCACAAACATTCCTGGAGCAGGCCCAGGTCGCAGCATAGTAAGGGGACGTCGCAGCAGGGGTCACTCGGTGAGGCCAGAACTGCTGGTGTATCTAGCGGTGTGTGGGTTTACCAGCAAAACCCCAAAGGTTTTTTGATTGGTTGACTAGATCATCCACTTCCTCCCAGATGACATCTGTAAACCCCACCAAGAGTCGGTGGGAACGTCAGAACAACCCTTAGTGGCATGGCCGGGAGCGGGGTCAGCGGCCCTCACCCGACCTAACCCGCCTCTGTCCCATCGGTTCCCTCAGCCAGAGATCTACTATGTGGTCTGGGCTCCGCGCCACTATACAGTGAGTGATGAACGAAATTGATGTCAGTCCCCAGCAGCTAATTGCAGATAAGAAATGGGGCCAATATCCCCTGCTTCTTGCAGTATGCGCCAAGTATAGAGTGGAGAGTGGCAGGAGGTCATGTTGTGAGGGGTCATCCTCTGCAATACCAAGACCGGTAAGGAGGACAGCAGTTAATCAAACAATAAACAATGATGATGTAGCCTACCACACTTGGGGAGCTGGGAGAAGCAAGGGCTTCATCTCGTCAGGAGAAGAGGGCGTCAGCTTTGCACGTCAGGCCCGCAGTGCAGCCAGCAATGGTTGTGTGGCCGAGCTCAGGCAGGGTAGCACAGTGTGAGGTCAGGAGCCAAGCGGCCACGGAATAAAACCCGCTTCGCAGGTCCAAGGAAGTAGCGCACAGGGGCTCAGCAGCAGCAGTGCGGAGCGTTGGCGGTAAAATCAGCTACTCGCCGGTGTGTGCAGTCTTGCTAAGACACCGGAGGAGCTGAAATGGGTAATATGATAATCATTGGCAAGTGAAGCGTGGCCAGGGAGCTAACCGTGGCAACCATGTGCCCTGCGACAACACTTGGCCATTCGGTGGCCCTGGGAGAAACGTGGCTCAGATGTGGTGGTCCATCTGCCGCCGCAGCATGCAGCGCTCAGTGGCACTGCAGGCCATTGCAGCCAGTCAAGGTCCACCACCTCTTGCAGAAGGGAGCTGTTTCTCTTTGCCATTCCCATCTCCCTGGTTGGGGTTGGGGTTCCAGAATAGCTCCCTGCCTACTCGCTACTCATGGCGCGCAGCAGTCGTTCAATGAGGCTATTAGACAAAGAGACAACAGTATGCGTCCAATCACCTAAGGTGAGAAGCGACAGTGCTCTTGTCCAAGTTGTTGGTACTGCAGTCCCTCCCTTTCCAAATGGTGGACTCGGCTCCGTTCAGAGAATTAATGGCTGTACCGAGCCGAGGTGGAGAGTTCTAAGCCGTAATTTCTTTTCCAAAAAGGCAGTTCCAGCCCTTTACAAATCTGTAGAACAGAAGGTGGGCCAGTCCTTGAGCTTAGTGGTTTGTTCCAAGATGCACGGCAGCGCGGACGGATGTAGCTGTAACTATCGTAAGGGCCAGAATATGTCCATTGCGGCCCACTGGGAGAATATGCTTCCTGCCCAGCCACACCAACAATGTGGACAGGAGACGTCGCTTTCTCCTCTACGCACGTTGTTGTTGCTACCTGCGCCTTATGTCCGCCTCACTCCTCCACACTCACCACCATCCTCGAGCCTCCACAAGTACTGCTCCATCAACCACATGTTTAGTAGCCCAGCGGTGTCACGCGAGTCCTACACCTGGCTGTTGCCTTGCGAACGAAGTCACACAGGAGAGGAACTGCTCTGCGTCATATCCCCACCCCTCAGCCAAGAAAACGATGTGTGGCTTTCTCCGTGCCAACTGCAAGTCGGAACCATGGTGACGGACAATGGGAGGAACATGGTGTCCGTGCTGCACCGAGGAAGGATGGTTGTAACGAATGCAGGTAGTGGATCCGCTGGACCACCGCAAGCGATGGTGTAAGCCGTACCAGGGGACGGAGTCTAAGTAGAACCCGGTTTTCACCAGAGCCCGCCGCAAAGCGGGATGGACTTGCTGCGGCGGAGAACTACACCTGTCCGTCCCACTGTGGCGTGACTTGCTTTCAGGTGGCAGCCAAGGCAGAGCGAGGTACAGAATCGTGAGACGTAGGCGAAGTCGGGGACAGGCAAGAGGTCAGGGCAGCGGCAACGGTTTCGTGGTCAGGATACAGGAGCGACAGAGGTAACGTACACGGAAGTCAGACAACGAGGCACTAGAAGCTTTCTCTGAACGGCAGTAACGCACTAAAGATCCGGCAAAGGTGACCGGAAGGAAGAGGGTTAAATAGGGTCACCTGCCACCTAACCAATAATGGGCGTACTGGGCCCTTTAAATCCCCGAGAGCCGGGCCGCGCGCCGCCCTAAGTGCGTCGGCACGCGCGCGCCGGCCGGTCAGGAGGACAGGAAGGACTCAGATGCTGCGGGCAGGTAAGGGGGAAGCCGGGACCCGACCCTCGGCACGGCAGGGACCGCGGGAAGGCCGACGGGTGACAGCACGGGTGTGCCCGCAGCCTGGGCGGCGGCTGCGGGACCACCCGGTGACAGTACCCCCCCCCCTAAGGCCCCCTCCTCTTTCTGGTTCGGAGGAAGGTCAAAGAGACGCGAGTCCAGGATGTTCTCCTCGGGCTCCCAAGATCGACTCCTCTGACCGTGAATCCTCCCAATCCCCCAAAAATTGTCGTTTACTCCCTAACTGCACACTCATAGCCAAGATCTCTTTGACCGCAAATATGTTGAGGCTACGGACTCAGGAGAGGGATGGGACAACTTTCTGGACGAGCGTTCAACACGACGGGCCTCAGGAGGGATACATGAAAGAATTTTTTAGGGATCCGCATAGTGGGAGGGAGTCGGAGCTTATACGCCACTGGGTTAATACGGGTCAGGATTTCAAAAGGGGCCTAAGGGGGCGGGAGCCGCGGCCAAGCTTGTAACTGGGGATTTTTAACCTGACAATTTGGCGGACACCAGACTTTTGTCTCCAGGGGTAAAGTTGGAGCGGTCTCCTCTTTCTGTCCGCCTGGGACTTCATACGGGCGGCATCATTCTGCTGGGACTGACGAGCTGCTCCCAGATCCAGATAGTCGTGGACTGGGCGTCCACGGAGGGAACCTCGGAGGAGGAGGCCAGAGGGAGAGGTGGGTCGGGATGCCGAACAAATACAATAAAAAAGGGAGATGCGCCCGAAGCCCCCATGAATCCAGTAATTTGTATGAAAATTAGCCCAGGGTAGGAGTCGGACCAGTCATCCTGCGAGCAAGAAACAAAGTGCCGTAAGTAACTGCCCAGAAGTCTGGATTGACTCTCTCTCCTGGCCGTCTAATTGCGGGTGTAAGACCGAAGAGAAGTCCTAACTTCTCCCAGCAATCGGGAGCAGAGTGCGCGCCAGAACTTGACACGAACTGCACCCCCACATCAAGACGATGTCTGGGGCAGACCGTGCATGCGGAAGATGGCTAAGAAACAGTAGGCAAGACGAGGTGCGGAAGGTAACCCTGGCAGGTGGACGAAATGCCGACATCTTCGAAAACCTAACCTAATGACCCAGATCACGGTGTTGCCCCGAAGAGGATGGAGGTCGGTGATCGAAGTCCATCGCCACATGGGACCATGGAACACTGGGCGTAGCAGGGTCCGCAGTAGCAGAGGGACCGTGGGCGGCACTTTAATCCGTGCACAAGTAGCACAGGCATCCACAAAGTCCTTATTTATCTTTAGCCAGATCCTGCACCAGTAAGAACCGAGAGATCAACTGGAACGATCTACGGGCCCCCGGATGTCCTGCCAACAAGGAGCAGTGTCCCCAATTCAGGACTTTCTTGCGCAGCGATGGCCGAAACGTAGTCATTGCCAGGAGGTTCTGCCGAAGATAGAACATGTGCTGCTGGGATCATACGTTCCGAGGTATGATGTGTTAGGCTGCGGCTCTCTCCGGTGACGTCGGGATATGCCGCGAGAGAGGGCATTCATGCCCTGATTTTTCTCTCCGGGCTGGCGAAATGGATCCGAAGTCCAAATCTGTGAAAAAAAAAGAGACCACCGTGCTTGCCGAGGGTTGAGGCGCTGGGCCGACTGGAGTACTGAAGATTTTTGAGTGATCAGTATACACCTCGAAAGGAGTGACGTATGCTCCTTCCAGAATAGCCGGCCACTCCTTCCAGTGCCCAACTTTGATACAAGCAATTCTCGGTCCCCAATAGCTATAGTTTTCCTCTGCTGCGACGAGAAGGTCGTTGGATAAGAAGCCGCAGGTGACGGTTCTCCCCTTGGGACCTTTTTTGAGTAAGGAACAGCTCCGGCCCCACCGAAGATGCATCCACTTCCAGAGAGAAAGGCTTCTCAGGATCATGGCCGTGACGAGAATAGGTGCGGAAGCAAAGGCTGACTTCAGAATCCGAGACGGCTCTTTCGGCCGCTGGTGGCCAACATTTGGGATTAGCTCTTCTTCCTTGGTGAGAGCCACAATGGAGCCACCAGTGTAGATAAGTGGGGATTATGTACAGCCGATAATAATTTGGCAAAGCCCAATAAACGTTGTATGGCTCGAAGTCCAACAGGTCCCGTGGCCCATTGGAAAAATAGCAGACAGCTTAGTGGGATCCATCAGCAGGCCCCCTCGGTCGGAGACGATGTAACCGAGGAAAGGTTTGACGGTCTGGTGGAACACGCACTTCTCTAACTTGGCGTACAGTCGGTTGCTGCGAAGGCGTTGCAGGACCAGGCGTACCTGAGATATATGGGTCCGGAGGTCAGGGGAGAAAACCAGAATGTCGTCCAGATACTCGATGACACACGTGTATACAGGTCCCTGACGCTGTCGATTACGAACTCCCGAAAGACCGCGGGTGCATTGCACAGACCCACTGGCCTGACTAGGTATTCAAAATGGCCGTCACGTGTATTGTAAGCCGTCTTCCACACATTCCCTCACGGATCCTGATGAGATTGTATGCCCCGCGCAGGTCCCAAATTTTGGAGAAGAAACCTTGGCTCCCTGTAACGGTCAAAGAGTTCCGTAAATAGTGCAACGGGTACCGGTTGTTTTTTTTACGGTAATCTGGTTCAGGCCCCGTTAGTCAATGCATGGACGGAGAAACCATCCTTCACCTGTACGAAGAAAACCCGGCTCCGGCGGGTGATTGAGGACTTGCGTATAAAGCCCTTTGCAGGTTCTCACGATATAGTCCCGACATGGCCTGAGTCCTGGTCTGGACAACGGTAAACTCCTACCCGTGGAGGACTGGTCCAGAAAGGAGGTCAATGGGACAGTCACAGGGGCGATGATGAGGAGTGATTCGGCCTGTTCTCCGAAAAAACGTCCCCCCACCCCCCCAAAAGTGTGTGTGTGTGGTGGGTGTCCACCACAGTATCCCGTATTCAGGCGGAGACCAGGCAGGACCTAAAGACATGATGAGTGGATGGCCTGAACCGGTCGCGGAACTGAGAGACAGCGATTCTGGCAGTCGGAGCCCCAGCGTAGAATCTCTCCGGTTTTTCCAGTCGAGGGTCGGGGCATGAGCTGTAGCCACGGAAGACCCAAGAGGATAGCGGAGATGACCGAGGAGGACGTAGAATGTGAATCCTCTCCTTGTGTAAGGCCCCCACGTGGAGACAACGGCTTGGGTCACGTACCGAAGGCCTCACTAATAGCTCGCCACTCACGGAGGATATCCACCAGGGGCTTCTTCAACGTCACCGGAAGGCGATACTGGGACACCCAGGGTGGCATGAATAAAGTTCCCGGCGATCCAGATCAAGGAAAGGCGGTACCCGAAAATCGATTCCGGCACCCCATGAAACCTCAACCTCCATAGTAAGGCGAGGAGAGGAAGTGTTCACACCCACGGATGCCTCTCCGACATAGCCTAGGTGCGGGCGTTTCCCTGCCGCTGTGGCGAAGCGGGCAACCATTGCGTACAGTGATCCGGGCTGGCACAGTAAAGGCACAACTTTCTCTGCCCGACCAGCGGACAGCTCCGTTCGGACAGATGTGGCCCGGTCCACTTTGCAATGGGTTCTTCACTGTAGAAGTGAAGCGCAGCTGTGGTCCTTTGGAAGTCCGGGGCCAGGCGAGGCAACGCTGTCGGGCGAGATCAACGTTCCTGGCCGTAGTTTTCCTCTTGTCGCTCGTAAAAAACGAACATCGATCCGAGTGGCTAGGTGGACCAGTTTTCGCTTAGAGAGGAACGGGAATTTCTCGTGGCCGCGAGAGCGTCCTTAACTCTGCCGACAGAGCCCTTTTTAAAATGGCACATAGGGCGCGTCCGTTCCCAGGTCAGACTCCGACGCCAGGGTTCCGAAAACGAACTGCGATCGCCGGACAGAGGAGTCACCTGGCGAAGGTTCATAGAGCGGTTTTCTGCGATGAACCGTGCCGCTCTTCAAAGACGCTGCGGAACTCTGAAAGGAAAGCCTGAAGGTCCGTTGTCACCGGATCGCCCCGGTCCCAGAGAGGAGTGGCCCAAGCTAGAGCTTCCGTCAGCAGACTGACCACGAAGGCCACCTGATGCGTTCCATTGGTAAATTGACCGGCATCAATTCAACATGCATCGAGCACTGGGTAATAAATCCCCTGCACTGTTTGGAGACCCCTTCTAAACTTGTCGGTAGTGTAGGCGCAGCCAGAAGTCCCAGTGCTGGCGGAGGCGTCGCCACAGGAGTGGTGGTCCGGCGGCTGTTGATTATGCCAGGATTTTTTTTTTTTTTTTTTTTTTTTTTTTGCTGCTGCATCATGGCGGACAACTGATATCAGCTGCTGGCTAGTTGCGCTAGTTGATGTGACTGGCTGAGGGCCACTATCTGCCGTGAGATCCGGTTCACTGGGCAAAGGTACCTTGGCGGGGAATCCATGCCGGATCTTACTGTAACGGAATGCAGGTAAGTGGATCCGCTGTGACCACCGCAAGCATGGTGTAGCCGTACCAGGGGACGAGTCTAAGTAGAACCCGTTTTCAACCAGAGCCCGCCGCAAAGCGGGATGGACTTGCTGCATGCGGAGAACTACCAGGTCGTCCCACCCTGGCTGACTGCTGGCGGTGGCAGCCAAGGCAGAGCGAGGTACAGAATCGTGAGACGTAGGCGAAGTCGGGGACAGGCAAGAGGTCAGGGCAGGCGGCAACGGTTTCGAGTGTCAGGATACAGGAGCGAAGAGGTACGGTAACACGTAAAGTCAGACAACGAGGCACTAGAAGCTTTCTCTGAAGGCAGTAACCACTAAAGATCCGGCAAAGGTGGACCCAAGGAAGAGGTTAAATAGGGTCACCTGCCAGCCTTAACCAATAATGGGCGTACTGGCCCTTAAATCCCCGAGAGCCGGCGCGCGCGCGCCGAAGGCGCGGGCACGCGCGCGCCGGCCGGTACAGTGAGGACGGAAGGACTCCATGAGCGCGGGCATGTAAGGGGAGAAGCCGGGACCCGACCCGCGGCACGGCAGGACCGCTGGAGCCGACGGGTGACGAGCCCGGGTTTGCCCGCAGCCTGTGCGGAGGGCTGCGTGGAGCCACGCTCGACAGGGGTCCATGCGCCCTGCATGGGGAAGTTTCAATCTGGTTTTAAAAAAGGTTCCTAAAAGTTTTAAGATTTTCGAAGACTGAAAAGGGCCCCGGGGAAAACTGTGATGCCTTTCATCCATTCCTACAAACCCAGGAAAAACCCTCCTCGATTTTGCATCGAGAGAAGGGCCCCTCCCCAACACACACTGATATGCATGTTTCCCACCCGTTCAAATTCCCACCCTACACATGTTGGACCGACTGTATAAAACAGAGAAAGGCCTTTAAACGATTTTTTGAGATCCAGGGGGGACAGGAGTACCCCCGGGTGTAACTTTGTGTCACCCAGTGGCAGCCATGCGTGACACTGCGGGACTATGGAATGAGAAAAACGTCTTCCACTGCTTATGTCTTGGAACAGATCTGAAAAATCGTTGGGCGGGGGGGAAATTGGAGACGTGGCGACTACACCGGGGCCCCACATGACCGGGGGGGGACTGGAGGGAGGAGGAGGAGGAGGAGGACATTGGAGCAAAGATTGTCTGGTGAAATGAGTGGATTTTCTCCCCCAGGTGAAGGAGAGGGGGCAGGAGCACTGGAGGAGGAGATGGGAAGGGAAGATGAGGCGAAGGACCCGCAAGCACCGTGTCAGTATACGTGGAGATGGAGGGGGGTCCCGGGAGTCATTTGTGCAGATGGCCCGCAGCATGCTGATTTGCCTGGCAGTGACACCGAATAGTCACCATCCGGCAGGGGATGATTCGGCCCCCCACCCTATTGGCCCCGCTAGGTCCCAAAAATGGGAGGCCTTTTTTTCCCCAGTGCTGGGGGGAGGAAAAAAATCAAATACTATAGGGGAAATTTCCCCCCGTATAGTTGGCCGCTCCCTATGTGGGGGGCATGTCCCTTTGACATCTGACTGGGGGGTTCCTCAGCCTCACGTTCTACTGCCGCGGTGTGGGGAAGGGGGGGGTAGGACAGTCCAGCTCCATCACAAAAAAACCCTAAGTTGGAGTCGCGGGGATAGCACTTCCTTACCCCCCTAGTGAGGGGGGGCTGTCGCCAGCGAGCAGGACCTGGGCAGAAAACTAACCCAAAAAAGGTGGGGGCCTCTTGGACAGCACTCTCCCCCCCCGTGAAGCCGCGGGACTACGGGCAGCCAAACGGGATGTGGGCCACAACTTCCCGAGTTTGCAGTGGGAAGCTGCCCTCCCAGCCGTAGTGTGGCATCAGGGGTGTTCAGGCGGCGGGGGCCATCGTTCCCCCAAGGGGAAAACCCGCTTGTCCAGGAAAATGTGGAACGAAGCCCTTGTCAAGATAAATCGGCTGGATCGGCCAAATTTTCCACACCAATCCCTTAGGGGTCAGATTACTCAGCCATAATGCCCACCAAAAGTGAGAAATGAGTTGGTTCCAACACCTGCCTCGGGCAATTTGATGCCCCCACCCCCCTGATGCCCCAAATTGCTGCCTTGCTTATCCCCCCAAACCCCATCTTTACCAGCGGCTGGTTTTTGCCCCCCCTCCACACTCTGTCATTGTCCCAACCATACCTCGCTTCTGTGCTGTTGTGGTCCGTGAC
This sequence comes from Phyllomedusa bahiana, assembly GCA_025379985.1. NCBI lineage: Eukaryota > Metazoa > Chordata > Amphibia > Anura > Hylidae > Phyllomedusa > Phyllomedusa bahiana. The sequence continues at coordinate 26,012 of JAODAL010029157.1, read as the reverse complement.
CTCCCACTGTGTCATTGTGCCCCTACTGACCTCTTTTGGGCGCTGCTGTTTTGTGCTGCGGTCACCTCCACACCCTTCATTTTGCCAAATCTCTGCCCTCATGCGGGATCTGTCCATGCCTCCACACGTGAATTGTGCCATCCTGACTAGCTTTTTGCTCCTGCCGTCACCTCCACTCTCTGCATTGTGCCATCTGTGGCCTCTCTTTTTTTTTGCCCCCTCCAGACTGCTTTGCCCTGTTTGACCTATGCTGCTGTGGGCTGTTTTTCCGGCCCCTACACCTCTGTCATTGTGCCACTTTTTGCCCTTTTCTGCTGCTGTTGCTCCTGCCGGACCCCCACACTCTGTCATTGTGCCATTCGGGGCCACACATTTTTGCTACCTCCAGAATGTCTTTGTCCCACTTTCGACCTCATGTGCTGCGGGGGCTCCTGCCGTGACCTCCATACTCTGTATTGTTCCCCTGGGGCCTACTCCTGTTTTTTGCCACTCCAGAAGGTCATTGGCCATTGTCTGACCTCTTTGCTTGCTGTGGCTGCGTCGGACCTACACCTCTTTTCATTGTCCACTCTCTGGCCTATACTTTTTTTGCTACCCCCAGAATGTCTTTGTGCCACTGTCTGACCTATGTGTCGTGGCTCCTGCCGTGGCCCTCCAAACTCTGTCTTTGTGCCACTCTGTGGCCTACTCCTTTTTGTGCCACCTCCACACTCTGTCATTGTCCCCACTTTTGTGGTCCCCCTTTTTTTGCCACCTCCAGATGTCATTGTGACACAGTCTGACCTCTGCGCTGTGTGGATGCCCCTGCCCCTCCACACTCTCCCCATTGGCCACTCTGGGGCCCTACTCCAGTTTTTGCACCCCCCACACTCTGTATTGTGCCATGTCGACCCATGCTGCTGTTTTGCTCTGCCGTTTACCCCCACACCTGTCATTGTGCCACCTCGGGCCTACTCTGTTTTTGTCCTCCAAAATGTCATTGTGCCACTGCTGACCCTGCGCTGCTGTGGGCTCCGACGTGACCTCCACAACCTGATTGTGACCGTGGCCTACTTTTTTTTTTGCCCCTCGAATGTCATTGTGCCACTGCTGACCTCATGCTGTTGCTGCTGCCGTGACCTACACACCGTCCTGTGCACCTCTGGCCTACCCCTGTTGGTGCCACCTCCAGAATTTGTCATTTGTGCCATCTTTGCCTCATGCTGTGCTGTTGATGAGTAATCTCCCCCCCACTTTTGAATTGTGACTTGTGGGCTCTGATGTTGTCCCACCTCCAGAATTTGTATTGTGCCACTTGGGGCCCTATCATGCTGTGACAAGGGACGCTGTCTCAGGGAACACCTGTGGTCTCCAATGTTGTTTCCACCCCCCCCTTTCAATGAAATTTTGCCACTATGTTTGGTTTTCCCCCCTTTTCTTTCCACCTCTCAAAAGGAATGGGAAGGATCAAAATTGTCTAGCCAAAAGCAGGGTGGATACAGAACACAAAAACATCAAATATCCCTTTTTATGGTATCTCGTTTTGCATCAACCCTTTTTGTTTTGGCCTTAGAAAATACAATGGATTATTGCCCATTGAAAGCGGGACCTGACGGATAAAAAGGAAAGGGGCAAAATGTAGAGAGTCAAGCAAATTTACTGCCGACCCCCCTCTCCATTATTCGTGGGGGCCCTACAGTCAGCATTTAAAAAAAGGTTTTTCATATTTTGTGACAGTTTAAATCTCTGGCCCATGGAGTGACCCCCTGTGAGTCCCCCACTGGCTGCGATCTGGGGCGGTCCAGTAACCTACTACTGGTTCTTTGGCGGGTGGATTTAGCCCTCAGCTTTTTTTTTTTTCCACTGGGCTGCCATGCTTTATCAGGGGCCCCCCCGCTTCATTTTTTTTTGGTAGTTTTGCTCCCGAAAGGCCCCGGGGAAATTTCCGGTGAAGGGGATTCTAAGAGCGGGGCAGTCATATGCGTGTTTATAAAACACAACGTTGTATAAAGCCCAAACCAAGCTCCCCTGATTTTTTTAAGCAGGGCAAACAATTACGACCAACAGGCTCTTGCAGTGGAAATGGGTTTTTTTTTTATTTGTTCGTCCTAAAGTGATTGGGACCGAAAAAAATTTTTTTGAAAGAAATTTGGGGCGAAGTCCCCCAAACCAAAAATTTTTTGGAAATTTGCCCCCCCCTTAGCCCCAACCCTCTCGGGGATTGATTAAATTTTTCCCTTTTTTTGTGGATACATTCCATTGAAGCATTGTGTTTGAAAAAGTGACTTGCACTTTTTTCTTTGGGAAAAAGTGTAGATTGGCACTGGGTTTCACCAACTCTTGTCAAATATTAAGGCTTGAAAAGATGTCCTTCGGTTATTATTTATCAAAAATGTTACAAGGGGCATCCAAGTTATATTACTGCTTAAGTATTATTTAGTCTGGCACGGAAGTTAAAAATTTGCTCCCCCCCTTTCCCCTTTATGAAGCTTTTGTAGCAAAAAAAAATTGTTCTATTAAATTATTTTCACTTTCTGCATACTATACACAAGTGGTTTTAAATTTTTATCTATATATTATTGAGCTATTACTTGATTGATTGTTTTTTTTGTTTACTGTTGTTTAAATGTCTATGCTGTCTAAGCATAGGAGGGATATTTTGTACTCGGAAATGAAAATATCTGTAATATTGTACTACTTTTGGTTTTTTGTCTTCAGGTATCTTTTACATTATACTAAAAGTACAGTTTGGGTTTTTAAAAAAGGTTGAATGTATAAAGTGCATTTTAAATTTGAAGCTTTTTAAGTACTTATATATTATTAGAGATAAAATAAAACTAAAAACAGGAATTTTTCCCCTTTTGAAAATTTGATAAATTATATTTTATGTACACAAATATAAAAATTTTGCTTACCGTGTAGTGTTTTGCAGTGAAGAAGCACATTCTTGATGTGTAGAACCTTTTTCTGGTCATCGGTTGTCATCTCAATGAGTTTTATCAGAACTGGAAGTGGTTCCCTTTGGGAAATATATTCCAAAAAAGTTGTGATCCTTTTCAAAACGAGATCTAGTATGTTAGGAGACAACGTTGGATCGAAAGTTTGTTTTTATTTGTAAAAAGGATTCTAAAAAAATAAAAATAAATTTATCACTTTTGTAATCACACAAAAGGTAGTGTTTTTTTCTTTAGTCCCCTTTACTAACAAAAAAGAAACCCTTTTTTTTCAAGTGCTGGTTTCTTCCTGCCTGATATGGTTTTTTTCCAATCAATCCCATGGGGGTCACTTTCTTCAGAGATTACTTTTAAAGTTTTAAGAGCTGTTGACATAGCCCCCATGTCCCCTTTTGGCCTCCAAATGCTTTGTCTTTGTCTTTTATCAGAAAAAATATTCAACTTTTGACAGCTGCATTCAACTGATGCGCTATATCTGGGGAAAGTTATGGAGGGCACGTATGGGGACTTCCTGTAGTGCGATCTAAAACAAAATAAATGAGGGTTTCTTAAAAAAGGGTAATCCAATGCAATGAAAACTATTTTGGGCATGTCTAACGGGATGGGTTTTTAGTGGGTTTTGACAGGTTTTTGGATTTTTAAACCATCAAAAAACTGACTGTAAACCATCCCCCAAGACCTCAATAGAAAATCTGAGCTGTATTACTCAGCTTGGATTTTTTAATTGGATTTTTTTAAAAACCCCTGTTTTTTTAAAAAAATTGGAACAGCACAATAAACAAATGTTACATAGAAAACAGGTGAAAAATATACTATTGAAGTCAGTGGGAAGGCTGAAAACTGACCAGGACATATGGTTATCAGTTTATGCTTCAGATTTTGAACATATATATGCACTACTCACAAAAAGTTAGGGATAACGGCAGAGTAGGATGTGGATCCTCTGGACCACTGCAAGTAGTAGTATAAGCCACGTCAGGAAGTGGAGTCTAAGTAGCTTCCCAGTTTTCCAAGAGCCAGCACAATGCAGACGGTTGGACTTGCTGCGGCTGGAGACTATCAGTTCGCTACCCCTGACGTGACTTGCTTGCGGTGGCAGCCGGTGTGCAGCTGCAGCGTTGGTACAGAATCGACAGGCAAGCAAGCAAGGGTCAGCAACAGCAGCGAAACAATTGGAATGCTTTCTCTAAGGCACTGTAGATCCAGTAGGGAGTGCAGGAGGTAGGCAGGAAATATGGGTCATGAGGCTCAGACTTGTGGCATCCACGTCAGGAAAATCTGAAGAAACTACAGGAGGCAGGGAGGGAGGATGGTGTACGGCCATAAAACAATACAAAAGGGAGAAGATAAGTGACATAAATATCCCCAGAACTTGATTTACTCTTTCCATTTTGAGGACTATATGCAAGGGCACAGTCGATGCAGGCTGAAATATTCTGGAAGTAGTGACCAGAAGATGGAGCAGAGGGGAGACCGGGCAGAGGCACGAGGTGGGACATCTTCAAGAACTAGTCTGTAACCATCCAAATGATGGTGTTATTTGAGGAGGACGCAATTGGTCAGTAATGGAGTCCAATGGGCTATATGGGTCCGAAGGAACACTGTGGTATGGGCAAAGGTTGAAAAGGCAACAGGTTTGAGACGTTGAATCCTGTTGTGGGCACATGTGGCACACGAAAGAACAAAGTCCTTGACATCTTGAACCCAGATTGAGGTAAACTGGTATTTTTGACTCCACAAGAATTGCCAGGGGCCAGCAAAAGGAGCAATTTCCCACTTCAGGACTCTTCTTTTTGAGCGGAGGGTAATGACACGTTGGTGGTCAATGGTCGCTGCCGTAATAAGATGTTCAGGAGGAACGATATGCCATGGTGCAGAGTCTAGGCTAGTGACATCGGAGGCACAGAACAGAGCATCAGAATTGATATTATTGTTTGCCACTTGTAAGTGTATCAAGAAGCCAAATCTGGAGAAGAAGTGGACACCTAGCTTGCGAGGATTAAAGCGCTTGTGCTCGCCCCCCCCCCCCCTGCCTCTGAATATACTGCAGGTTTTTGTGGTGGTGAATATGCTTATGAGTGAAAAGTCCCTTCTAGTAAATGGGCCTTACCCCCCAACACAACACCTTTTTGGGGGGTGTGGGCCCCCCCCCCCCCCCCCCCCCCCCCCCCGCCCCCCCCCCCCCCCCCCCCCCCCCCCCCCCCCCCCCCGGTGCCGACCCCCATTTTTCCAAAGCAGTTAATGCCAGCAGTTCTCGATCCCCTATAGTGTATTTTTCTTTTAGCAGGGGAGAAACTGTCTTAGATAAAACGCAGGTGTACTTATGCCCTTTGAAGGTGTTTCTGTGTGAATGGACCGCACTGCTCCACAGATGAAACTTCAAGGAAGTTATGCTTCTCAGGGTCGGGCTCTTTAGACAGATTTGGTGCAGAGGCAAAGGCAAACTTTTAAACGGGTCGAGAAGTGCCTCTTCTGCCTTGGGTGGCCAGGAATTGGATTTCTGATTTTTCTTGGAGTAAGACGACACAATAGGTACCACTCCGTGGATAAGTGTGAAAACAAATTGTTGTAATAGTTGGCGAAATACCAGGAAGTGATGTATGGACCGTAAAACCACTGATCTTGGCCACAGAAGGGAAGGAAGACAACATGGCAGGGTGCATCTGGGTCCTCCTGTCCGAAACAATGTGCCCAAGGAGGGTTTGATGGTCTGTTCAAAGATGCATTTTTCGTCTTGGCATAGGTAGATTGCTTCATAGACAATCTATCTTAGAACTGGTGTACGTGCGTATGATGAGCTTCAAGACTATGGAGATTTAAACCAAGATGTTGTCCATATACAAATCAACACACGAATACAGGAGGTCTCTAAAGATCTCTTTAACAAATTCCTGAAAGATGGCTGGTGCATACCATTAAGAGGCTGAAAGGTCCTCACACAGGTATTCAAAAATGCCGTCTTGGGTATTGAAGACAGTCTTCATTATCACCTTCACAAATTCCAATTAGGTTGTACGCCCCCACAAGTCGACTTTCGTTTGATGACGTTGCTCCAGAAGATGGACAAAAAGCTCAGATTCAGTTGCAATGAATATCGGTTCTTAAAATGTAATCTTATTGAGACAAATGATAGTTTTACCCAAAAAAAATGCAGGGGCTAAAGATAAACAATCCTTGTTTCCACAAAAGAAGTATATGCACCGGCTGAGAAGAGGACTTCTTCTGAATAAATTCTGTTATATAAGCCGCCCATGACCTGGTGGTCTCAGGTATGGGACCAAAGACCCTACCATGAGGAGGAGTTGTCCTAGGCAGGAGGGTCAATATGACAGTCACAGGCACAATACAGCGTTTTTTCACAGAATAGTGTGTATTCATGATATAGTGAAGGTAGTCTTGTCCCCAACATGGTGTCTTCACCTGTTTGCCAGTTTTAGTACTGGGAGTTGATGATGTAGCCACAGAAGTCCCAGAAGGACTGCAGAGGGGAAGGGTCAAGGCGTTTAGTTAAGAACACAAACTTTCTCCTTGTGCAATGCTCCACTTGTGAGTTAGAGGTTCAGAACTGAATGGCGTCACTCAGGCATTCAGCATTAATGAGTAGATGACCAGAGGCTCTTTAAAACACACTAAGGAAAAGTGACAAACTTGGCCCAATTTTCCCTTTATGATTTCATTGACACATGTGTTACAAGATCTCAAGTGTGAATGAAGAGCAGGTATTGTTCAGAATTGGTGTTATCGCCCTCACACTTTCTCATTACTGTTCAACTTGTGGAAGGTTAACATGGCCACCTTCATGCAATAAGGAACTCTCTGTTGGATCTGAAAAAAAAAATTGTTGCTGTAGATAATATGGGCATAGGTTAAGAAGATTGACAACACACTGAAACTAAAGTGCAGCAGAAGAACTATATAGAGGTTTAACATAAACAGCCTCCACTCAGAACAGGTCTCTCCAAGTCGACCAAGAAGCTGGAGTGTTAAATTTTCAGCGCCATATCCGAGATGAGTGCTTGCCCAGCATGGCTTCAGAGTTATCGGTTGTTGGGGGATCAGCCCCAGCCCTGTCAGTGCTCAGACAGACACTGCATCAAATTGGTCTGCTCGACTGTTGTCACAGGAAGGAAGCTCTGCTAAAACATAATAACAAGAAAGGACCACAAAACAGTTTGTGAATGACAGTAAACTTTTTTTTTTTATGGACATGGATTACTGGAATCATGTCATGTGGTCTGATGAGACAATAGATTAACTTACTTGGTCAAGGTATCAAAGTAGTGGAGGCAACAGGTGAGAAGTACAAGAAAAGTAGTGTTTTGCTACATGTCAGCATAGCGTGTTGGAAGTGTCTCGCTTGGACCGCATGAGTTGCTGCTGGTTTTGGGAGCTACAATTCATTGAGGCTGGAACATGAATGCTAACATGTACGTGACGATACTGAAGAAAAGCATGATCCTCCCTCGGAAAACTGAGCTGAGGGCAACTACATGCTAACGACCCCAATTACATGTGCATGTCGATCCACTGCCTTCTAAAGAAAAATGAGATAAAGGTCCTGGACTGGCAAGCAGGGTCTCAGACCTGACCCTTTTGAGCATCTGTGGGGCATCCTCAAAGGAAAGGTCGAGGAGCGAAATGTCTCTAACATCCACAGCTTCGTGATGCCATCTTGGGGGTATGAAGAGGATTCAAGTGGCCAGCCTGTGAAGCTTAGTGAAACATCGTGTCCATAGAGAGTTAAGGTCGTGCTAGTAAATAATTGGTTGGTCAACACGAAATTATTGCACTAGAGGATGGCGCAATTTCATCGAGAATTTGAGTTGTTCACTTCGCCGGATTTCTCCGGAAAAAATAACTTCGATTCCGAATTACTTCCGGGACGAACCACGTTAAAAAACAGCTATTTCCAGGCTGCACAGAGCTGCAGGAAGCTGTAGAACGTTGCGCATGCTTAAATATCGAGGGAGAGATTGGTTTGGTCTCATAATGAATTGTTTATGTGTCTTTGTATGACACGCACCATGACTGCCGCCGCTCTAAGAATCGCCTTCACTATGAAATTTCCCTGGGCACTTAGAGGGAAAAACGGACCAAAAATACTGAAGCGGAATGTTGCCTGATAAAGTCATGCCAGAGAAGCTGGAAAAAAAACAAGCTGAGAGCTCATGGAGAGGTGGGCAACATTAGTGACAGAGTGTGGAGGTGATGGGCCGGCAGCGCCACAGCAGCATGAGGTTCAGACAGTGGCACAATTGCATTCTGGAGGTGGCAAAAAAAACAGGAATAGGCCACAGAGTGTTACATGACAAGTGTTGGAAGGTCCACGCAGCAGCACGCAATGAGGTCAGAAAGTTGCCACAATCGGGACAGAGTTGTGTAGGTCCACGGCTCTCAGCCACAAGCAGCTAGCAGAGGTCAAACAGTGGAACATGACAGGTGGTAGGTCACAGCAGCAGCCACAGCAGCAGGCATGAGGTCAGACAGTGGCACAATGACACAGTGGTGTAGGGTCACGGCAGAAGCCACAAGCAAGCAGCATGAGGTCAGGGACAGTGGCACAATGAACCACAGTGTGTTGGTCACGGCAGCTGCAGAATCAGCAGCATGAGGTCAGACAGTGGCACAATGACATCTGAAGGTGGCAAACAGATAGTAGGCCACTGAGTGACAATGACAGAGAGTGTAGGTGACCGGCGGGCAGCAGCATGAGGGTCAGACAGTGGCCACAATGAATTCTGGAGGTGGCAAAAAACAGGAGTAGGCCACCAGAGTGGAACAATGACACAGTGTGTAGGTCACGCAGCAGCCACAGCGAGCAGCTGCTGTCTAGACAGTGGACAATGGACATGCTGGAACGGTGGCAAAATATAGGAATAGGCCACAGAGTGGCACAATGACAGAGTGTGTAAGTCAAGGCAGCAGCCACAGCGCAGCAGCATGAGGTCGGCAGTGGCACAATGACATTTGGAGTTGGCAAAAAAGGAGTAGGCCACAGAGTGGACACATGACACCGTTGTGTTGAGGTCACGGCAGCAGCCACAGCAGCAGCATGAGGTCAGACAAGTGGCACAATGACACAGTGTCGTAGGTCACGGCAGCAAGCCACAGCAGCAGCATGGAGGGGTCAGTCAGTGGACAATGAAGAGTGTGTAGGTAACAGCAGGAGATCACCAGCAGCAGCATGAGGTCAGACAGGGCACAATGACATTTCTGGAGGTGCAAAAACAGGAATAGGCCAAGGTGGCAACAATGACACTGTGTGTAGGTCACGGGCAGCAGCCACAGCAGCAGCATGATGGTCAGACAGTGGGGCACAATGACATTCTAGAGGTGGCAAAACCAAGGGGTAGTGAGGCCCACTGAGTGGCACAATGACAGAGAGTCGGACGGAGACGGCGGCAGGCTGCATGAGGTCAGACAGTGGGCACAATGACATTCTGGTGTGGCAAAAACAGGAGTAGGCACAGAGTGGACAATTGGACATAGTGTGGAGGTACAGCTCCGCAGCCACAGCAGACAGCATGAGGTTCAGGCCTAGTGCACAATGATCTGGGAGGGTGGCAAAAACAGGAATAGGCCACAGAGTGGCACAATGGACAGAGTGTGTAGGTTCACGGCAGCAGCCACAGCAGCAGCATGAGGTCAGACAGTGGCACATAATGGGACATTCTGGGACCCTCAGGTGGCAAAAAACAGGAGTTAGCCACAGATGGGGACAATGACACAGTGTGGATGTCATGGCAGCTGCCACAGCAGCAGCAGGAGTCAGGCAGTGGCACAATGACATTCTGGAGGTGGGCAAAAACAGTGAGTAGGCCACAGGAATGGGACAATGACAGGTGGAGGTCACGGCAGCAGCCCACTGCAGCAGCATGAGAGTCAGACAGTTGGCACAATGACACGGTGTGTAGGTCACGGCAGCAGACCACAGCAGCAGCATGACGGTCAGACGTGGCACAATGACACAGTGTGTAGTCACGGCGCAGCCACAGCAGCAGCATAAGGTCAAACAGTGGCACAATGGACAGAGTGTGTAGGTACGGCAGCCAGCCACAGCATCTAGCATGAGGTCATACAGATGGCACAATGACAAAGAGCGTGTAGGTCACGCAGCAGCACTGCAAGCCACGCATGAGTTAGACGGTGGCACAATGGACATTCTGGAGGTTGGCAAAAAACAGGAATAGGCCACAGAGTGGCACCAATGACTGAGTGTTGTAGGTCCGCAGCAGGCCACAGCAGCAGCATGAGTTCAGACAGTGGCAACATTGACATTTTATGGAACGGTGGCAAAACAGGAATAGGCCACAGAGTGGCACAATGACAGGTGTGTGGTAGGTCACGGCCAGCAGCGACAGCAGAGCATGAGGTCAGACAGTGGCACAATGACATTCTGGAGTGGCAAAAACAGGGAATAGGCCACAGAGTGGCTCAATGACAGAGTGTGTAGGTCACGCAGCAGCCACAGCAGCAGCTTGAGGTTCAGGACAAGTGGCACAAATGACATTCTGGATGGTGGCAAAACAGTAGTAGGACACTTGAGTGGCACAATGACAGAGAGTGGATGGTGACGAGGATGGCAGCAGATGAGTCAGACAGTGGCACAATGACAATCTGGAGGTGGCAAAAACGGAGTAGGCCAACGGAGTGGGGACAATGACATAGTGTGGGGGTCACGGCAGCAGCCACAGCAGCAGCATGAGGTCAGGCGTGGCACAATGACTTCTGGAGGTGGCAAATACAGGAATAGGCCACAGAGTGGCACACACAATGACAGAGTGTGTTGGTCACGGCAGAGCCACGAGCAGCAGGCATGAGGTCGAACAGTGGCACAATGACCATTCTGGACGGTGGCATAAAAACCGGAAGTAGGGCCACAGAGCGCGGGACACATGACAACGTGTTTGTGGATTTGTCATGGCAGCATCCACAGCAGCACATGGGTCAGGAGTGGCACAATGACATTTCTTGAGTGTGGCAAAAAAACAGGAGTAGGCCAAAGAATGGGACAATGACAAGTGTGGAGGTCACGGCAGCAGCCACTTGAGCAGCATAGAGGTCAGTCAGTGCACAATGGACTCAGGTGTAGGTCACGGCAGCAGCCACAGCAGCAGCATGCAGGTCAGACAGTGGCAAATGACACAGTGGTGTTGGTCACCGGCAGCAGCCACAGCAGCGCATAAGGTCAAACAGTGGCCACAATGTCAGAGTGTGTACGGTCACCGGCAGCAGCCACAGCAGAGGCATGAGGTCAGGACAGATGGCCACATGACAAGCGTGTAGGTCACAAGCAGCAGCCACCAGCTGCAGCAAGGTTTAGACCAGTGGCCCACAATGACATTTGGAAGGAGGCAAAAACAGGAATAGGCACCAGCGTTGCACAATGACAGAGTGTGTACGTGTAGGTCTCCGGCAGAAGCCACAGCAGCAGCAGAGGTCAGACAGTGCACAATGACATTTCTGGAAGGCTTGGGCAAAAACAGGAACTAGGCCACAGAGTGGCACAATGGACAGAGTGTGGAGGTCACGGCTAGCCAAGCCACAGCTGCAGCATGAGGTCAGGCAGTTGGCAACAATGAACATTCTGGAGGTGGCAAAAACAGGGAACAGGCACACAGAGTGGACAAATGGACACAGTGTGTGGAAGGTTCACGGCGAGAGCCACAGCAGCTGCACTGAGGATTTCAACAGTGGCACAATGACACAGTGTGTAGTCACGGGGCTCAGCGAGCCACAAGCAGCATGCATGAGGTCAGGCAGTGGACATGAAAGAGTGTTAGGTCACGGCAGCAGCCAGCAGCTAGAGATGGGTCAGACGATGGACACAATGAACACAGTGTGTAGGTATTCCGGCCGCAGCAACAGCAGCAGCATGAGGTCAGCCTGTGGCACAATGCCAGCGTGTGGTAGGTACAGCAGCAGCCACTGCAGCAGCATGAGGTCAGACAGATGGCAAAATGGGCCACAGTGTTTGTAGGTCACGTCAGCAGACCACAGCAGCAGCATGAAGTCAGTCAGTGGCACAATGGACACAGTTTGTCGGTCAATGGCAGCAGCATCATGAGGTCAGACAGTGGCACAATGACATTCTCGGAGGTGGCCAAAACAGTAGTAGGCCACTGAGTGGCACAATGACAGAGAGTGGAGGTGACGGCTGGCTAGCTGCATGAGGTCAGACAGTGGCTCACAAGACATTGGAGGTGGCAAAAACAGGAATATTTCACAAGAGTGTACATAATGACGATGTGTAGGTCACGGCAGCAGCCCCAGCAGCGCATGAGGTCAGACAGTGGTCACTATGACATTTCTGGAGGGTGGCAAATCAGGAGTAGGCCACAGAGTGGACAATGACACAGTGTGGAGGTCACAACGGCAGGCAGCCACAGCAGCAGCATGAGGTCAGACAGTGGCTCAATGACACAGTGTGTAGGTCACGGCAGCAGCAGCATGAGGTCAGAACTGTGGTACAATTGACATTCTGGAGGCGGCAATACAGTACGTAGGCCATGAGTTGGCACATTGACAGAGAGTGGAGGTGAAACGGCAGCAAGCATTAGGTCAGACTGTGGCACAAATTACATTCTAGAGGTGGCAAAAACAGGAATAGGCAACAGAGTGGCAACAATGACAGAGTGTGTAGGTCACAGCAGCAGAAACAGCAGCAGTACTATGAGTGATCAGGCTGTGGCACAATGACAATTCTGGAGGTGGCAAAAAAAAACAGGCAGGTAGGCCACAGGAGTGGCACAATGGACTACAGTGTGGAGTCACGCAGCAGCAACAGCAGCAGCATGAGGTCAGACCAGTGGCAAAATGACGAGTGTGGAGGTGGTGGGCCTGTACAGTCATGGTAAAGATGGTGGTGGCAGATAGATGAGAAACTGGAGCAGATGGTGGCATCAGGCGGTGGCCAGGCAACAGAAAGTGGTGAGGCAGGTAGTTTGAATCCAGACTCATTTCTTCACAGTTTGGTTGTGCGTCATGGCTGATTGTAGTCTTGACGCCTAAGCATTGTGTGTGGAAATGCTGGCCGATCCACGCCTGATTCATCTTGGTCAAAGGTCAGTCCTTCCACAATTTCCCTGACAAGCGGGTTCTCTTGGTGGTAACGTGGCCCCCACCGCAACTGAACACCCGCTCTGATGCAACAATATGGCCGGGCAGGACAGCTTCTCCACTGCAAAACTCGGCAAGTTGCAGGCCACACATCCAGTTTGGCTGCCAGTAAGTCCAGCGGATCTTCTATCTGGGGTGGCAGGAGTGCTGTCCAAGTAGGCCACCACCTGTGTTCAGGTTCTGCTCCAGTCCTGCTGCTGGCGGACTGCCCTCCTTACAAGGTGGGTGAGGAAGCTGCTCATCAGTGACTCAGCTGTAGGTGCTGCTGATGGAGCTGGTATGCTCCGACCCCCCCTCCCACCTCCCTCGGCAGCCGCGGCAGTTAGTATGTGAGCGCTGAAGAACCCCCGGTCAGGAGCTTGTCAGCGGAGGGAACGATGTGCACATAGCAGCGGCCAACTGACTACGGAGGATTTCCCTATAGTATTTTAGTTTGTGCCTCCCTCTCAAATAGCTGGGAAAAAGGTTCCCATTTTGGGAACCGGGTAGCGAGGTGGTCCAATAGGGGTGGAGAGCCAGAAGTCATCCCTCTGCCGGATGCTGGACTATTCGGACATGTCACTTAGCAGCAAATCAGCATGCTGCGGGCACATCTGCACAAGTGACTCGAGGGGCTCCCTTCCTCCATCTCTCTGTATACTGCCACGGTGCTTGCGGGTCATCTGCCTTCGTCTTCCTCATTCCATCTTCCTCCTCCAGCGGCTCACTTCTCCTCCTCTCTTGTCACCCTGGGTAGAAAACAAGACAAGCTTCTGCTCCAATGTCCCTCCTCCTCCTCCTCCCTCCATTCAGTCCCCAGCGGACTCATGTGGCCGCGGAGATGTATTCGGCCACGTCTCCAGTCCCCCTGCCCAGACAGATTTTTCAGCATTGTTCCAGGACTTGAAGCAGTGGATGAAGGCGTTAATCATCCCGCTGTTCATGGCGACTGACAAATAAGTGGCCTCTCGAGATGGCGCTCAACAAACGGCAGGTGTCACGCGATGAGCTGGCCCACTGGCTGACATCAAAGTTCACAGGGGGTACTCCTGTCCGTCTGGATCATCCAAAAATCGTTAATGGCCTTTCTCTGTTCATACAGTCGGGATCAACATGTTGCAGGTGGAATTCCAACGGGTGGGGAAAAATCGCATATCAGAGTGTGTTGGGGGAGGACGTTCTGCCGCTGTGCAAGACCTCTAGGAGGGTGTTCCTGGCTTTGTAGGAATGGATATGAAGTGCATGCACAGTTTCCTGCCATTTTCAGATCTTCTGCAGATCGGTCGAAGACTTCAGGAACCTTTTCACCTCCAGATTGAAAACGTGCGCCATGTAGGGGCGCCATGGACCATTCCTCTCCGGTGCAGCGCGGAATCATTGTTCCTCCCATTGTTCAGTCACATGGTTTCGATTTTGCAGTTGGCGCGGGAGAAAGCCACAACATCGATTTCTTGCTGCATGACTGCGGAGCAGTTCCTCCCCTGTGTGACTTTCGTTTCGCCGAGGCAAGCCAGGTGTAGAACTGCGTGACACCGCGGTGCCTACACATGTGGTATGATGGAGCAGTACTTGTGGAGGCTGCGATGTTGGTTGGTGGTGGAGGGAGGAGGAGGCGGGACATTGGCGCAGGAAGCCGCACTGTTTAGACACGTTGGAGGGAGAAAGCGGCGTCTCCTGTCCAAGTTGTTGGTGTGCGGGCGGAAGCACAATTCACCAGTGGGCCGTAAAGGAATGTACTAAGCCCTGACGTAGTTACAGTCCTAGACGTCCGCGCTGCCGTGCACCTTGGGTAAAAACCGATAAAGCTCAAAGGACTGGACCACCTTCTGTTCTTCATATTTATGAAGATGCTTGTACTGCCTTTTTGGAAAGAAATTACGGCTTTGAATCTCCTATCTCGGCTCGGCACAAGTCATTTGTTTCTATGAACAGTGCAGAGACAACAATTTGGAAACGGGAAGGGACTGCAAGCACAACAACTTGGACAGGGAGTACGGTCAGCTTCTGCAATCTTAGGATGTGGACGCATACTGTTGTCTCTTTGAAATTGGCCTCGCTGAACGACTGCTGGCGCCATGAGTAGCGAGGGGAAAGGAGCATCGGGGGCCCGGGGGGATGATGTTAAAAAGGAGAAACAGCTCCCTTTGAGAGGTGGTGGGCCCTTTTGACGGGGTGCAAATTTGGCATGCGTCCCCAATGGGCGTGTGCTGCTCCCGGGGCCGGGCAGGAAGGGGAAACCACAATTGACCCAAATTTTTCCCCCGGGCCCAAAGGTTGGTGACGCTGCATTTTTTGTTGACCCCGGGGCCGGGGGTCCCAAAACCTTTTTGTCCGGGCCCGCTTCATTTTTGCTTACTGATTTTTACATTTAACCCCCAAACTCGGCTCCCCCGGGTTCTTAGTAAAGAACGGGCCAAAAGGGCCCGAGTAGGGGATTTTCCCGCAAACCTCCGCACGGGAGTGCCTTCTGCCGGCTCCCTCGCGACCCCCTGTGCTGCTACTTTATTGGAGCTGGAAGCGGGTTTTTTCCCGTGGGGCTTGGCCCCCGACCTCAAACCTGCTGCTTTTCCTGCTGACTCACGGCCACACGACCCCTTGCTGGCTGCCCCGCTGCCGGGAACGAAAAAGCTGACGCCCTTTTTCCTTAGATGAAGACCCTTTGCCTAAAGGTCCCAAGTGCGGTCGGCAAATTTTCATCATCTATTTGTGTTTCATGTAAACTGTTTGCCCTCATTGTGTTGAGCGATTTTTTATCGACAAATTTTAAAATCGGCACAGTTTTTATGTTGATCGAAATTTTTGGGATTTTCCCGAAAAATTTTGGGTTAAAAACCCGTGCTTTATCTTATTTAATATGGGCCCCATTGGGGGGCCCTAGCAAACCCCTTTTTTGGCGGCTAGAAAAATCGGGTTAAGAATAGGCGGGGTAAAGATTTTGTGAGCGACGTCATAAACTGGGATGTGATGGTTTTGTTTGGGCCCGGGGAAATTTATCAATGACTCTTTTTTCATAAAAACCCCCCTTCCCTGTTAAGCCTCAGGGCCCCTGTCAGCTTTCCCTTTTTAAGTGGGGCTTTGGCTTTTGCCTGTGTCCAAACGCTCTGGGGAAATTATTTTATTGCTTCACAGAGAAAGCTTTAACTGTTAGCGGTGCCCTTACAACTTAGTTAGTAGAGTTTTTGAAGATTTTATGTAGTTAGGGGGGGTTTTTTTAAAAGGGAGCATCCCCCCGGCTGAAAAAGTAAAGGGTGGAGGGGGGGTGGGGGGGCCCGCGGGCGAATGGCAGCTATTTTAAAGAATATGGATATATTTTCAAAAAGACTTAGTCCCAACTTTTGCACTGCAAAAACTTTTTTTTAACAGTTTTTTTTTGATAATTTCCTGGAAAATTGGGCAGCATAAAATTATATTAGGATAAATCTTTTCTAGTAATGGGTCTCTTTGGGGTTTAAAAAACTCCATTTTTTATTTTTTCCGTATACATTTCAGATAGGTGTTTTTTTTAAATTTTTCCCCTTTCAGCTTTGTTAAATTAGCCACCTTGCAGTTAAATTAGTTTCCAGAAATTTTTTGTAGTCAGCCCGGTTGATGGGGTCCCAAAAAATACCTTTTTATTATCAATCCCATTTCAGTTTTAGGGGTTTTTTTCACTTTGGCGCATTTAAGTTTTTGTTCATTGGGAGTTTTGCATTTAAAATTGTGAATCAGAATTTTGTAGTCCCCACGGGTTTGGAATTAAAAGGTCCCAAAAATTCCCTTTTTAAAATTTTTCCGAATACATTTCAGAACGTGTTTTTTCACTTTGGCGCACACAGCTTTTTTTCATTGGGCACCTTGCATTTAAAAATGTGAATACAGCAATTTTTTTAGTCCACAGCGGGGTTTGAAAGGTCCCAAAAAATTTAACTTTATTATCCAAAATAATTTCGTTACGTTTTTTTTTCCACTTTGGCGCCTACGGGTTTTGTTCATTGAGGACTTGCATTTTAATGTGAATACAGCAATTTTGAAAAGCCCACCACAGGTGTTTTGGGAAAGGGTCCCAAAAAAAAATCCCTTTATTTTTCCGGGAATACATTTCAAAAAAGTTTTTTTTTCACTTTGGCGACTACAGCTTTGTTCATTGAGGCACCTTTGAAAAACCTTTTTCCTTAAAAACTTTTTTGAATAAAAGTTTTTTCCCAAATTTTTTTAGGTTCCACAAAAAAAGGTAAATTGAAAGGTCCCCCAAAAAATACCTTTTAATATCCGGTACATTTCAGAAAAGTTTTTTTACTTTGGGCATACAGTTTTGTTCATTGAGGGCACCTTGCACTTAGATGTAAAAATTCCAGCAATTTTTTGGGGCCACCACGGTGAATTAAAAGGGTCCCAAAAAAATTCCTTTTAATATCCAAATTTTAATTTTCAAAACCCGTGTTTTTTAAAATTTGGGAAATTTTTTCAGGGCCCTTGTTTAAAATTAAAAAAGGCCCCTTTGAAAACCCTTTTAAATTGAAATTAACGGGGCTTTTTGGGTAGTCACCAAATCGATTTTTGAATTGAAAGGTGGGGGCCAAAAAATACCTTTTTTTACCCCGTATCTTTAAAGGTTTTTTTTTTTCACTTTTGGTCAGTCAAGTTTTTGTTCATAGGTACTTTGTATTTTAAAATTTGAAAAACAGAAAATTTAGAAAGCAACAAGGTAAATTTATAGGTCCCAAAAAAAATCCCTTTTTTTAAACCCCTTTATACATTTAAAGGTGTTTTTTTATTTTTGGGTTCAGTCAAGCTTTTTTTAAATTGAGCTATTTTT
The DNA here is from genome assembly GCA_025379985.1 of Phyllomedusa bahiana. NCBI lineage: Eukaryota > Metazoa > Chordata > Amphibia > Anura > Hylidae > Phyllomedusa > Phyllomedusa bahiana. Next base: position 8,186 of record JAODAL010029157.1, on the reverse strand, counting down.
GTAGTTAAATTTGAATCAGAAATTTTTGTAGTCACCACGGGTTTAAAATTGATTGGTCCCAAAAATACCTTTTTTTTACCCCGTTATATTTCAGTTAGTTTTTTTTAATTTGGCGCAGGCCGCTTTTTTTGATAGAGCCCCTTGCATTTAAAATTTTGAATCCAGCTTTTTTTGTTTTGTTTTGGGGGTTTTTTGAGAATGCTGTGATTTGGTCTTTTAAAAAGGGGTTTTTCCAAAACTTTCCCAATATTCTAAAAATTTTTAAATTTTTTCTAAAACTTTGGAGCGGAAATTCAGGGAAAAGCGGAAAGAGAGGGGTGGGACATGGGGTAGAGGTAGGGAGAGAAGGGACCCTTCCATTGTGGCGACAACACGCATCCCCGCGGATGCCCGTTGAAAGGACCGTCGGGCCCTGTAAATCCCCGGGTCGGGGCCCCTGGAATTCGTAACAAACCCGCGTCCCCAAAATCTGTCCTTAAAGGGTTAATCCCAACCTGCACCCAACAGTTTTTACCCCCTTTCATCCCAACTTCCGGCCACTAATTTCGTCATCAAAATCTCAGCATCCGTCCAAAAATGAAGACCCCAAAGTCAAAGTTTCCCCGCATTTTGGAAAACCATTTTCGAAGGACCTCTTTGATAACAAAAATGCGATTGGGGTCAGAAGGCAGTTAAAAGATAAAGAGGAAAAAGAGGATGATTTTCTTTGTTCTTACCCCCATTTTAATAAATGCCATCAGAGGAGGAGAAGGAACCCGGGGAAATTCGGAAAAAAATCCCGGGGGTTCGGAAAAGCTTGGGCCAGTCCTCTTGCTTTTTACCCCGGCAGTCTGGATGCAAAAATGTCAGGCCGACGAAGTCACCTTTGTTGAGGGATGATGAGGGAGGGACATTGCGGACCCAACGGGGTTTTATTTTAAAGCAAAAAATTTACTTGCGAGCGCTTTCCTCACTGGACGGGAGGAAGACGATGGGTTTGGTGTCATAGGGTCCGCCTCAAAAGGGAGGGGCCGGTGCAGAAGTGCTGTTTATGTTTTCCGGGCCAGCCACGGTCAGCGCAAACCCCGTCCTCGTTATTGGTAAAAAAGGCCCAAAGGATTCTAACCCGGGGGCCTTCTTTGGAAAAGCCTTGATTCCCCCAGCGTTGTCATAGGGGCCTTTGCCGAAAACGCATAAGTGAGGCCCAAAAACCTTAGGTGGTTAACCCAAAAACTTTGTCTGGTCACATGCGGGCGAATGATGAGTTGAAAGGGAAAGCAACACTTGGAAAAAAAAGGCCGGGAGACCGGGCCCTGCAACCACTGTCAACCCTTTCTCCGCCCCCCCTCCTCCTCCACCACCCCCAAGGGCGTTCCCCCAGCTCCCCAAGGGTTCTCTCAAAATTTCATGTTCAGGGTTCAGCCCCCGCTTCAGCCTCCACCGTCGCCCAAAGTAACCACAGCACACAGAGCCCAACCCTTTCCCCCTTCCCTTCCCGGCCATTTGGGATGCCCTCCCGCCGAAACAGGGCCAGTCTAGCACCCACCCCTTCTGTTTCCCCGGTTTGGGGGGGCAAAAAGGAAACACTTTCCCCCAAAAACCTTCCCAAACCCAAAAGCTGAAGGTCGGCATTCCCAAAGGTTTTCCCTTTGGGAAAAATGTTGCCTTTCCGTCTGGGGGGGGACACAGATGGGTTCCACCACACCCAGGCCCTTTGGGCCTCCCCAAAATTCCCAGATTGCCGAGCAGGAAATTTTTTGCCAGAAAAAAGCCGTCCCTCCCCGGCCACCCAAAGTGTCATCTAAAATTTAAAGTGCGTTTTTCTGCATCTGGGGCCCGGAAAATTTCCATCCTCCCCACGTAATATGAACTAGTAACCCGGGGCCAAGGGCCCGGGCTTTATTTTCTGTGACAGCTCATGGGTGAGCTGGGGGGAATGTCTTGGTCATGACGGGGGCCCTTCGGTGGGCCCGCAGGTCTTAAAAACCGCGGGGTGGTGCAGGGCTTTTTCCCCCAAGGCCCTTTTTGGGGGTGGCATCAGGGGCCCCAGAGAAAAAGGCCGTGTTAAAAATTAAAATCTGTCTTGGAGCCCGTAAAAACACAGGTCAGGAGTGTGGCGGTTTCCCCCTTTAACGGGCCCGGCGGGCTGGGTGCCAAGAACCTTGTGCCGGCAAGGTGGTGTGCAATAAGGGGCAAAATCTGTGGCCCCCCTTTAAAAGATCGGTGGGGATGGAGCACACCCCTTCCCTGGCACATGTTTTGAACTTGTCGTCCAGAAATTTCAAAAGGAGTTTCCCGGGTTGGACTCCCTGTGGGGAAAGGGGCTCAAAGTCAAAGTTCGCACTTTCCCCCGTTCGCCCCCTGCTTCATCCCGCCGGGTTTGCGTTGCGGGCTCAGTGGGCCCTCCCCGTAATTTTCCCCATTTTTGACTTTTGGGGCAACACCCCTGGTTTTCCCACCCCCCCTTTGCCCCAGGGGATTGGGGGCAGCAGGAAAATTTCCAAATTATGAAATCGAAAGGGGCCCACATGGGCCGGGAAAAGCAGCGGTGGGGGCCCTCGGGGTGTTGGCCACCGAGAGTGGAGGCGGGTGAAAGGCTCTCCCAAAACCCCCTTTGGGCCATTTTTGAAGAAGCCCCCCCAAAATTGGGGTTCGGGTGCCCCCCGATGCCCTTTTTCGCAGGGAGCATTGGGTGATCTTAGTTCTGGGAAAACGATGTTGGACACTTGAAACAACAGGCCCGGCCAGGACGGAGGAGGAGACGGACACAGTCCCGGAAAAAGGGCCCCTTTTCCCCTTTGAACCCAAAAGGGCCCCGAAGTTTTAAATTTTATCGGTTTAAATTGGGGCAGTGGTTCGGGGGCCGGGCTAGTGAAAAGGCAGGGAATCAGTTTCCTCAAGGTGCATCATCTAGGCAAGTAGGGCTGTGTTAAAGGGCTGTCCCAGGGGGAAGCGGAGGGGGAGGAGGTTTTCCCTAGACCCGGGCTTTCCCGAGTCCCCTTGTTTTGGGGAAAAGAGGTTGGCGCGAATTTTAGCGAGGGGGAAAAGGAAAATAGGAAGATTTTTTTTGCTAGTGCCCCTTGACCCAGGGTTGGGGAAAATTGAAGGCTCCATCTTAAAATTTGAGTGTTTTGGATGCCTTTTCCCTCCAACTGTTCCTGCATTTAAGGTTTTAAAATGAACAAAATTTTCCTGGGGGGCCCCCATTGGCACCCCGGTACAAACAAAAATAGCACTTTCCCTTTCCCAACCCCCCCAAATAGGAGAGTAAAATGCGGGAAAATTTGGAGCCCCTTGCGGATTGTCAATTGGAAAATTTTTTTGTTGCTTTTTGACCCAAAAGTTCTTCAAATGCCCGGTGGAACAACACAGCGACTGACAGCGAAAGTGTGCCAAGTTAGCCGAAACGGCAGCAGAGCAGCGGGGCAAGGGGGGCCAAAAGCCTAAGGGGTGCCCTCGGGAAAATTTTAAATTTCCCACCCAAAACGCATGCAATGCAGGGCACACATCCAAAACCAGCCCCCAGTTTTAAGATCATGGTGCCGATTTTCTGCATCTAAAACACCGATGTTTTTGGTTTGGGGTTCGGCCCCAATAGACTTTGGGAAAACCCAAAAAAGGGAAAGAATGGCCCGAGAAAATCCCCAAGGGGCCAATAGAGGTGTTGCCCTTTCCCAGAGCCAGCGATTATCGGAGTGTCCCTTTTCCCAGCCCCGCTGGAGGAGTTTTTTTACAGACAAAACCCCATCGGGTTTCCCTTTTAGTTAATGGGGGTCGTTTGGGACTTTCATCAAGTTTAAATCAGCATAGATCTCTGATGATGTTGGGGCCCCCAATTTTGCCAAAGGCACCGTTTATTTGCGGTTATTTTCCTTTCCCTTTTTCAAACAGAAATGGTCCTCTTAAAAATTTTTTTTTAAATGATCATTTCTTACTGCAATTTTTATTCTTTTTTTCCCAACATTTTCTTTTGCTGGTTTTGCTTTTTGAGGGAAAACCGAAAAAAGCAGAAAGGGTTTTCCCATAAAAAACCCCCCGGTTTTTTTTTTTACCCTTTTTTTAACTCCTTTATCTTTAAAAAGGTTTTCGCTTTGGGGGTCAAGGGTTTTTAGGGTTGTTGCTGTGAGTTTACAGCAAAAAATTTTGGTCCTTTGGAACAGAAATGTGGCTTTTAAGTGGCATTTCTCCCTCAAAACTTTTAAATTAGAGTTGAGAATTTATTTTTTATAATTATTTGGGGTCATGTTGCTGTGGAAAAAGTTAAAATCATGGTTTTTTGGAAAAAAAAATGTGGTTTCAAAAGGGGCATTTTTTCCCCTCCATTTTTTAACAGGGGCTGAGAAGTCATTTTTTAAAATTTTTTGGGTCATGCTGTTTGAAATGCAGAAAAATTATTTAAGGTCCTATTAAAAAAAAATGTTGTTTCAAACCCGACATTTGTTCTTTAAAAATTTTTAAAAAGTGGCCCCGGGGTTTATGCTTTAAATTTTTGGGGGCTTTTTTGCTGGGGGACATGCAGCTATACTACGGGTTTCCTTTTTAAAAAAAAATTGTTTCTAACGACATTTGTTCTTACAATTGCCCAAAGTGGTCAAGGGTTGCTTTGAATTGTTGGGGCTTTTTTTCTGTGACAGCGCTATACTACAGGTCCTATTAAAAAAAAAAAATGTTGTTTTAAAGATATTTGTTCTTCACAATTGCCAAAGTGGTCAAGGGTCATGCTTTGAATTTTTGGGGGCATTTTGCTGTGAATGGCTATACTACAGGTCCTATTATAAAAAAAATTTTGTTTCTAACAGAATTTGTTCTTAAATTGTAAGAGGGGTCAAGGGTGATGGTGCTGTCAGAAACAAAAATAGGTAGGACACTGTTAATGGACCAATTGCAAAATGATTTGTTTTTGCAAAGACTTTAACATAGCTTAATCCCTGTATTGAGAAACCATTTTTTCAATTAAAAAGAAAACAAAGAATGGTGGGATTCCCTTTTTTAAAAAAATTGTTTCTGATTGAATACAAAAAAACTTGATGACAAAATAGGGGAAAAAAAATTTCCTCTGAATTGACAAGGGGGGGTACAAAAACTTGACGTGTGGTTATTTCGAGGAAGGGAGTATGGAGCCGGAAGAGAAAAAGTACAGAGGACAATTTCCCCCAGCACGTTTGAGTAAAATGAGAAAAAGAATGGCAAAAAAAAGGGCCCTGGGTGGGAAAAGGAGGTTAACCACCGTATTTCCCAATGAAGTCAAAATTTGGTCCCCATATAGGAGGGGGAAGGCTCCCAGGACAGGGATATATGTCCGTGAAACTAAAATGGTGGTTGAAAGACTCCTTTTTCGGCCTTTTTAATCTGTGGGGCAGAAGGTTTAATGGTCACCCCGGTCAGGACGATATGTCATGTCCTTTAACTAAAATGGTGGTTGAAAAACTCCTTTTCCCGGCACTTTTTAATTTGGGGGTCAGCGGTTTGGGGTTCAGGTGGCCCCGGACGGGTTTTTCATGTCGTTTTTAAAATAAAAGGTGGTTGAAAGACCCTTTTTCTGGATTTTTAATTGGGGTCATGCAGGTTTGGGGCTGCTGTGGGGCCGGGAAGGGTTATTCAATGTCCGTTGAAACTAAAAATGGTGTTGAAAGACTTTTTTTGGCTTTTTAAATGTGGGGTCGCAGGTTTGGGGTCATGCGTGGCCGGACAGGGATGCTATGTCCCGTGAAATAAAAAGGGGGTTTAAAACTTTTTTTCGGCACTTTTTTAAACTGTACTTATGCAAGTTTTGGGGCACATGTGGGCCGGGCAGGGGTGTTTGTCAGTGAAATAAAAAGGTGGGTTTAAAAACTCCTTTTTCCGTCACTTTTTAATTGGGGGTCATGCAGGTTTGGGGCTTCATGCTTGGCCAGGACAGGTATAGTCAAAAGTCTGTTCAACTAAAAAAGGTGGTTAAAGATCCCATTTCGGCACTTTTTAACTGTGGGGCGAAGGTTTAATGGTCATATGGGTCCCAAACGGTTAGTCAATGTCCAGTTCAAATAAATTTGGGGGTTAAAAAACTCCTTTTTCCCTCACTTTTTTAAATTGGGTCTGCAGGTTTGGGGCTCATGCTGCGTTCCAGGACAGGGTATTTAATGTCCAGTTCAAGTAAATGAGGGTTCAAATCATAATGCTTCGGCATTTTTTAAATTTTGTGGGTGATGCGGTTTTAAAGGGGTCATGTGTGGTAAAAAGGACGGGGATAGTGAATGGTGTGTGACTTTTTTTCTTTTGGCTTTTTTTTTCTTTAAGTGTGTTCCCTAAAAATGTAGCACTTATCCATTTGACTGTTGTGGTTGTTAATTCCGCTTTTTCAGCCTGTTTGGGGTAAGAATAAAGGGTGTTGTTGCTCCCCATAGATTTTAATGGTCACGGTGAAAATCTATCATCAAACCATCGAATTTTCTTGTCGATGATGGCTGACTATCAAACCATCGCCGGGGGGCGATGTAAAAGTAATCGCCCAACCCTAGCCCCTCATCCCCGGTTTGGGTATGCAAGGCTGCCCCCCCAAAAATTGACCTCCCTTGCCACTCTAAACATCTTTATTTTGGGCCCCCTACTGCAAGAAGCAGGGGATATTGGCCCCATTTCTTCGCAAACCAAGTAGTGCTGACTGCCCCCCAAAATTTGGTTCACCCTCGCTTTTATATTGGCGCTGAGCCCGGACCACATAGTAGTTTTTTGGGGCTGGGGAACCGGAGGGAAAACAGAGGTGGGTTGGGGGACAGGTGGGGCCCCCTGCCCCGCCCCCGGGCCATGCCAACTAAGGGTTGTGTCTGACTTTCCCCAAACCGACTCTTGGTGGGGTTTTGTCACATGTCATCGGGGAGAAAGTGGATGCCCTAGTAAACCCAATTTAAAAAACCCCTTTTGGGTTGTAGTCAGCACACGGCCGTGATGCAGTGGCAGTTGTGGCCTCACCGAGGGACCCCTGCTGGGGACGTCCCCTTGCTGTGCTGCGCCCTGGGCCTGGAATTTTTGGGTGCCCCTACCACTCGCAGGTGGGAAAAACCTTCCACCTCTCTGGGCTGACTACTGTTTGTTCTAAAAAGTAAAAGGACAAATGTTTTATGAAGTTTTCTGTATATGTTTAAAAATTTCACCCTTATTTGATCCAAATGAACCCGTAAAAAAAGCTTTTTGGGGAACCCTTGGAATAAATTGGGGGGGGGTCCACCAAAAGGCCGGAAAAATTTATTGTATGCCGTTTAAAAACCCTTTTTTGTATTTTACTGAATGTAAAGGCTTAATTAACCTTGGTTTTGAATTATGCCCACAGAATTTTTCTGTGGCGGTGAAAAAGAAAGTTTCTTTTTCTGAGTGGCAACTGCAGAAAATACTTGTTAACCCCTTTGGGTGTAAAATTTCGCCAAAAAAGTGAGCCCCCACAAACTACTTGTTTGTAGCGTGTTACAATGCCCTGTTTTTTTTCGCCAAAACCCAAAAAAGAGATAAAAAATTTTAATTAACCCCTTTTCTTGTGAATTAGGCTAGGGGGAAAAAATGTATATTTTTTTGGCGGTGAAAATTTACGGTTTTTTGGGGTTTACCCCAGTGAAAAACAACGTTAATTAACCCCCGGAAAGTAAAATTGCGCCCAAAAAATTTTTGGCCCCACAAACTACTAGCTTTTTAGCGTGTTACAATGCCGTGTTTTTTTCGCCCCCACAACAAGAGTTTAAAATTTTAAATTAAAATTTGCTTGTGGGAAATTTGGTAGGAGGAAAAAAGTTTATTTTTTGGCGGTGAAAATGACGGTTTCTTGGAGTCACCCCGCTGAAAAACAATGGGTTAATTTAAACCCCCGGATGTAAATTCGCCAAAGGGAAATTTAGTACCATAAATTTTTAGTTTGTAGCGTGTTTCCAAAGCGGTTTTTTTTTACGCAAACAACAAGAGTTAAAATGTAATTAACCTTTTCTTGTGGGTTTTTTCTACAGGAAAAATGGGATTATTTTGGTGGTTTAAAATGCGGTTTCTTGGGGGTCACCACAGCTGAAAAAAAACGCTTAAATTTAAACCCCCGGATGTAAAATTTTCGCCAAAGAATTGAGCCCCACAAATTTCTAGCTTTGTAGCGTGTTTTAATCGGGTTTTTTTTCGCCCACCAACAAGAGATAAAATTTTTAATTTTAACCCCTTTTTTGTGAATTAGGCTTCGGGAAAAAATTTTTTTTTTG